>CAUYQS010112273.1:0-30946 GCA_963574585.1 Otolemur crassicaudatus | reverse complement strand
TGAATTTCAGAATCTCTTGGCATGTCTGGAAAGTTCTCTTTCATAATTTCATGAAGAAGAGCCTCTGTGTTTTGTGAAGCAACTTCATTTCCTTCAGGGATTCCTATTAGGCGAATATTAGTTTTCTTCAAATTATCCCAGAGTTCTCTGAGAGTGAGATCTTTTTTGCTCTCCATTTCTTTTGATCTTTGCTCTCCTGGGCTTATTCAAAAGGTTTGTCTTCAGAATCAGAGATCCTTTCTTCTGTCTGTTACACTCTGTCAAGGAGGGATTTCACCATATCTTTCAGATCCTTCAGATCCTTCAGGGCTGCAACCTCTTCTCTCAGTGTTTCAAAATCTTTGATCATTTTATCTTTGAAATCGTTGCCTAATTCCTTCCTTTCTTCCATTCTGTTAATCTTATTTGCTATCCACATTCTGAACTTGATTTCTGACATCCCAGCCATTTGCTTATGGATGGGGTCTTCAATTGTGCCTGTCCCATTTTCCCTTGGAGGAGTTGATCTACTCTGGTTATTCAAGTTGCCAGAGTTTTTCCACTGATTCAGCCCCATGCTGAGTTGACCTTGTTTGGAGGCCTTATCAGAACCGTTCAATTGGTGGCTTCTTCTGGTTGCCCAGAGAGACAGGCAGAGTTGTGTCTGTTGTCTTCTCCCAGTTCTCAGGTGCTGGGGAAACTGGGGTGCAGTGAAGCAGTAGCAGCTGCATGGGAGTGTGCATGGCCGGATTAGACCTCATTCAGCCGGCTGGGTGACTAGGTGGCAGGAGACTGGCAGCAGCCGTATCAGTCCTAGTTCAGCCCCTCTGGGTCAACCGGTGGAACAGGGGAACTGTAATAGCTAGATCAGTCCTAGTTCAGCACACTGGAGCAACCAGGGGGTGGGGGAATGGCAGCAGTAGCTCAGGGTACGCGAGTAACCAGATCAGTCTAGTTCAGCCCCGCCAGAGTAGCTGGGGGGAGAGCAGAGAACTCCTTGACTATTGCCCATTAGCTGTGTGCGGCACTAGCATGCCAATCTGTGCCCTCCCAGCACAGGATCCCATAGTGGGGAACTCCCCCACCTCCATCCGTGGGATGTACGTGGCTGTAGCAAACAGTTCTGGGCCCACCCAGAGTGGTAGATTCCTCCACCGCCACCTGCAGGGCACATGTGGCTGTAGCAAGCAGTTCTAGGCCCACCCAGCTTGGGTGCCTGGAGTGGGGAACTCCTCCCCTGGCCCCCATGGGGTGTGTGTCTCTAGGAAGCTGTTTTGGGTCTACCTGGAACAGAGGACTCATCTGCCACTGCCCACGGGACACCTGTGGCACTAGCAAGCAGTTATGGGCCTGCCCAGAGCAGGAGCCTGGGGCAGGGATCTCCTCTGCCGCCCGTGAGGCATCGACTCTAGCAAGCAGTTTTAGGCCCACCCCACTCTGTGAGGGCAAAGGGACCCACCCGGCAAATGGGTTAGTCTGGGAAGGTTTATACCTCCTTTCCCACCTTGCACCCAGTCACTTATAATCCCCTAGGTCTGAGACCCTATTCACTCCAGTAGGCCACTGCTCCCAGGGTTTATGACTGGCAAAATCAGTCAGAAATCTGAGTTCAGTAGGGGAGTCTTGGGTGCTTAAATTAGGCTTCTGTCCAGCTAGATTTCTCTGCAAGTCCGAGGTTGGATTCAGCTCTGGGCAGCAGACAAATAGCAATTTATACTCAGGTGTCAATTCTAGCCTCTGCCGGCCCATTGCCTTTGTCTCAGCTGTATTAGCCCCTGAGGGCTGGTGCTTCACTTATGAAAGTTATCTGCATTTTGCCTGTGGCTGCTGTCCAGAACCTCTGTTTGCCCAGAGAGAGGGGGCTGGAATGATGTCAGTCTGCAGCTCAGGATGTCACTGTTGCTACATTGGCATCCCCTGAGCTGATTCTCTTCTCCTCACGCCTGTGCCACAGTCAGCACAAAATAGCACCAGCCCCTTCCCCCTCCACTTCTCTCAAGGAGATGTCCAAGAATCTGGATTCTGTAGGTAACAAACCTCCAGACCTTGGAGTGCGTGGGTGGAGACTCCTCGGTGTTCAATGTTGCAGGTGGGGAATATATACAGTTTTATACAGTTTTACAGTTTTATGGCTGGCCAGAGGGTGCTGTGGCATGCTAGCAGGTGTAGGAGGTCCAGTTTTTAGGGGAATAGAGTGGGAGGAAATTTGAACTCTGCTTGCTTGTTTGCATGGAGTAAACTGTGAGCCCTTGTTGTAGGGGAGGGGACTGCCGTTCGCTTGGTGGTGGATTTTATACCTTTTGGTTGTATTTTTGGGGTTGCAGCTTGCCTCAGGAAGGTTGAAGTGTGCTCTTCTATCTTCTCTCTTGGCTCCGCTCCAAACTATCAGCCAACTTGCTAAACTTCTGTCCCTCAAGCCTCCTTCTGGACAGGAGCATCTGTAAAAAGCTGGTTGCAGTCTGCCATCTTGGCTCCGCCCCCTCCCATTACAATGTTAAAGAACAGTGGAGACAATGGGCAACCTTGATCTGAGTGGAAATGATTTCAATTTAACTCCATTCAATATGATATTGGCTATGGGTTTGCTGTAGATGGCCTCTATCATTTTAAAAAATGTCCCTTCTATACCAATTTTCTTAATGTTCTGATCATGAATGGATGCTGGATATTATCAAAAGCTTTTTCTGCATTAATTGAGAGAATAATATGGTCTTTGTTTTTTAATTTGTTTATATGCTGAATTATAGTCATAGATTTATGTATATTGAACCAGCCTTGAGACCCTGGGATAAAACCCTCTTGGTCATGGTGTATAATTTGTTTGATGTGTTGTTGGATTCTGTTTGTTAGGATCTTGTTGAATATTTTGGCATCAATATTCATTAGTGATATTGGTCTATAATTTTCTTTTCTTGTTCAGTCTTTTCCTGGTTTTGAGATCAAGGTGATATTTGCTTCATAGGATGTGTTGGGTAGTATTCTGTCTTTTTCTATATTTTGGAAAAGGTTGAGTAATATAGGTCCTAGTTCCCCTTCAAAGGTGTTGTAGAATCCTAATGTGAAGCGAACTGGTCCCAGGCTTTTCTCTTTAGGGACATTTTGTATGGTTGATGCTATTTCAGAGCTTGATATTGGCCTGTTCAACATTTCCACTTGATTCTGGCTAAGTTTGGAAGGTAGTGTGCTTCCAAGTATTGGTCAATTTCCTTTGGATTTTCATATTTCTGAGAATAAAGTTTCTTGTAATATTCATTAAGGATTTTTTGAATTTCTGAGGAGTCTGTTATTATTTCATCTTTACCATTTCTGATTGATGAAATTAGAGACTTTACTCATTTTTTCCTGGTTAGGTTAGCCAAAGGCTTATCTATTTTATTGACCTTTTCAAAAAATGAACTTTTTGATTATTTGATCTTTTGTATAATCCTTTTGTTTTCAATTTCATTTAATTCTGCTCTAATTTTGGTTATTTTTCTTCTGCTGGATTTGGGATTGGAATGTTCTCCCTTTTCCAGTTGCTTAAGCTGTCCCATTAAGTTGTTAACTTCCTCTCTTTCCATTCTCTTGAGGAAGGCTTTTAGTGCTATAAATTTCCCTCTTACGATTGCCTTTGAGGTATCCTAGAGGTTCTGATAATTTGTGTCTTCATTATCATTTTGTTCCAAAATTTTGGTAATTTCCTTCTTAATCTCATCTGTGACCCAGTTTGATCAGCATAAGGTTATTTAGCTTCCATGTTTTTGTTTGAGTCTTCAGATTCCTGTTGTTACTCAGTTCAACTTTTATTCCATGATGGTCTGAGAAGATGCAAGGAATAATTTCTATTCTTTTAAATTTACTGAAGTTAGACTTGTGACCTAAGATGTGATCAATTTTGGAGTATGTTCCATGGGTTTATGAGAAGAATGTGTATTCAGTTTTGTTAGGATGAAATATTCTGCAGATGTCTATTAAATCTAAATGTTGAATGTTTAAGTTTAAAATGTCTTTGCTTAACTTCTTATTGGAGGATCTATCCAACACTGGCAAAGGCGTGTTAAAATTTCTAACTATTATGGAGCTGGAGGAAATCACTTTGCTCATGTCTGTTAGAGTCTCTCTCATAAATTGAGGCACATTCTGGTTGGGTATATAAATGTTCATTATTGAAATCTTATCATATTGAGTGTTACCCTTAACAAATATTAAGTGACTATCCTTATCTTTCCTTACTTTTGTTGGTTTAAAGCCTCTTGCAGGGTTCCTCAAACTTTTTAAACAGGGGGCCAGTTCACTGTGCCTCATATCATTGGAAGGCTGGACTGTGGGCCCTGGGACAAGTTGGCTGCTAAGCAGGATAGGCAACAGTGGCAAAAATACACAGTGGGCTGAATAAATGTCCTTAGTGGGCTGCATTTGGCCTGCATGCCCTAGTTTTAGGATGCCTGGACTATTGTATCTGCCAATAAATTTGCAACACCTGCTTTTTTCTGTTGTTCATTTGCCTGAAATACAGATGACCATCCCTTCACCCTGAGTCTATATTTATCTCTTAAGGTAAAATGAGATTCTTATATGCAGCAGATATCCGGCTTGTGTTTTTGTATCCCATCAGCCAAACTGTGCCTCTTTAGAAGACAATTTAAACCATTCACATTAATTGAGAATATTGTTAAGCCTGGTAGAATTTTGGGTATTGAGTTTTTGAAAGTCCAGTGGACATTTTTAATCCTTTCACCACTATGGAAGTTGGAATTTGATTGAAAGTTTCTGAGTGAATTTACTTTTGTGGACAAGGATTATGTTGGTCATTATGGAGGATAGGTCTTAGAATATCCTGGAGAGCTGCTTTAGTTATGGCAAATTTCTTCAACATGTGAATGTCATTAAAGTATTTAATTTCTCTATCATAAATGAAACTCAGTTTAGCTGGATACAGGATCCTGGGTTGAAAGCTATTTTGTTTTAGGAGAGTAAAGGTCAATGACCACCCTCTTCTAGCTTGGAAGGGTTTAGCTGAGAGATCTTCAGTCATTCTAATATCCTTCCCCTTGTAGGTTATGGATTTCTTATGTCTGGCTGCTTTCAGAATTTTCTTCTTCATATTAACTTTAGTGAAGTTAATTATGATGTGCCTAGGGGATGTCTGATTTGGGTTGAGTTCTGCTGGGGTTCTGAAAATCTCTGCTATCTGAATTTCAGAATCGGAAATGAAGAAGAGCATCTGTCCCTTGCAAAGCCACTTCATCATCTTCAGGAATTCTTATAAGGTGAATATTAGTTTTCTCTGAATTATCCCATAGCTGTCTGAGAGAATGATCCATTTTTTGCTCTCCATTTCTCTTCCTCTTTGAGTGTTTGGAAGTATTCAGATGTATTGTCTTCAATATCAGAAATCCTTTCTTCCTCTTGCTCCATTCTGTTAGTAAGGGATTCTACTGTATTTCTCAGCTCTTTGAGGGCTGCAAATTCTTGTCTCAATGTGTTAAAATCTTTGGTGATTTTGTCTTTGAATGAGTTGAATTCTTGAGATAATTTTTTAAATGTTCCTTGCATTTCTGATTCCAACTTTACTTCCATTCTATTAGTTTTATTTGCAGTCCAAATTCTGAATTTGTTTTCTGACATCTCAGTCATTTGTTAATGAATGGGTTCTTCAGTTGGGTCCACCATATTGTTCTTTGGGGGATTTGACCCACTTTGGTTATTCATGTTACTGGAGTTTTTCTACTGATTCTTCCCCATGATTATTTTACACTGTTTGGCTAGATAAGCAGATAAGGTGAAGTCGGGTTGGGGGGCTCCTGGAGTAGTGATTACCCAGCCCTTTGCCTAAAAGCTGGGAATGGAGTATGTACATTTTCCCCTATAGCTTTGCAAAAAACCTCTACAGTGCTATGGCCTGAGACACTGGAGACTTATTTGCTGTGGTAGGGATAAGTGGCTCTGTCTTGTTTTCAGCTGGTCTGTGTCCTACCCTAGTGAATCAGTTACTCTGAGTTGAAGTCTCAGCTATGGAGAAATACCAGCAACTAAGTCACCCCACCCCCCACAGGCACAACTGGAAAAGGAAAATCAAACCTTTCCACAACCAAACACCCAGGGTACCACTTGGGATGGTCCTCAGGTGATTGATCCAGTCCAAGAGATCCAAATCATTTGTCACAGTCAGCACCAGGTCTCAAGTGGGAGAGTTCAAAATGTCTCTGGCAATTACATAGCAGGGATCTACTGGCAGCTTGAGTATGACTCGTTCTGGTTCTCTGTAGAGTCAGAAAGCCTCAACCCCAGCAAATGAATTAGTCTGGAAAGATTGATGCCTCCTTCCCTACCTTTCACCTCTGTCTCAACCAGTCACTGGTAACCCCACAGGGCTATGACCCAGTTCCCTCCAATCAGAAGATGCTCTAGTGGTTTGCGCCTGCCTCTGTCACAGGGAGATCTATGTCTCCTTAGCTAGGCCTCCACAATCTGCCACCATCCGGTAGGGTGAGCTAAGGTCTGACAACTTTATGTGGTTAATGGAAGCTGGGGCAGTTCACTCAGTTCCAGCCCTGCCCCTGATTGATGTTGCTGACACTTATGTTTGTGCAGAATTTGTGATTCTGTCCTGGCTATATTCTCCTGTGGACCAGGAAGTGTTTGAGTTCACAGAAAATGAGACTCAGCCCCAGTCTGTGCCACTGCCTGGAACTGGTGTGTCTGTCTTCACTGCAGTCTTTGTTGTGGCGGGTGCAGTTAGAGCTCACACTGGACTCTGAGTTCCAGGCTCTGCCAACTTGTCTTTATCTCAGCTATGATCCCCTGAAGGGTGGATGCTTCTGAGGCTCATTAAAGCAGTCCTTCTGGTCAGCCTCGCCCTGGGAGTATTCCGTCTCTATGCACATCTTCTATTCTCCATCCCTCCCTCCTCATCCAGGCTGGTACCACCACAGGTGTACCCTTTGCTCATGGGCCTATGTTACCATCCTAGATCTGTTCCTCCAGTATATGCCACTGCAGAAGATGCCTGGCTTTCTCTGGTTGCTGAGAGAGACAGGAAGTGTCTCTCTAAAATATCCCCAGGGGTGTGAGCCCTGTTGTTTCCACTGCTGCCACTGATGCTCTGTGCTGGGGTAGGGCACTACCTCTCCCATATGGTTCCTTCAGTCCACCATTTTCTCCTTGCCTCCTGTGCCACAGAATCAGCACAGACCTGCAACAGCCCATGCCCTGTCCACACCTCTCAAGAAAATGCCCAAGAATCTGGACTCCATGGGGGACAGACTTCCAGACCTCAGGGTGATAGTGAATGGGGAGTACTGAGGGTTCAGAATTGCAGGTAAAGAATATATACAGTTTTATACAGTTTTATGCCTGGCAGGAGAGTGCCATGGCACCCTAGTAGGAGAAGGAGGTCTGGTTTTTAGAGAGTCTCTAATGTGGGATAAATGGGAGGATGTTTGAACTCTGCTCAATTATTTGTAGAAACTATACTGCAAGTCATTCTCATGGGGGAGGAGACTCCTATCCATTAGGTGATGGATTTTGTACATATTGTTTGTATCCTTAGGGTCACAGCTCTGCTCAGCAGGGTTGATGTGTATTCTTCAGCTTTCTCTCTTGGCTCAGCTCCAAACCATCAGTTTACTTGCTAAACTTCTGTCCTTTAACTCTCATTCTGGATGGGAGCCTCTGTGGAATGCTGGCTCCAGTTGGCCATCTTGTCTCCCTGTGCCAAAGCTTTTAAGTTTATTGTAGGTTCATTCATCTATTTTTGTTTTTGTACCCTGTGCTTTGGGATCTTCTCCAAAATATCTTTACCTAGACCAATGTCCTAAAGATTTTTTCTTATGTTCTTTTGTGTAGTTTTATAGTTTTTGATAATATGATTAAGATTTTAACCCATCTTGAGTTGATTTTTGTATGTGGTAAGAGACAGTAATCCAGTTTCATTCTTCTGCATATAGTTAGTTCTCCAATTTTCCCTGCAACATTTGTTGAAGAGGATGTCTTTTCCCCAGTGCATGTTCTTGATGGATTTGTTGAAAATCAGTTGCCTGAATTATGTGGATTTATTTCTGAATTCCTATTCTATTCCATTGTTTGATGTGTCTCTTTTTTACATCAGAACCATGCTGTTCGGGTTATTACATCTTTACAGTATGTTTTGAAGTCAGAAGTGTGATCCTTCATCTTTTTTCTTTTTTTCAGGTTTGCTTTGAATATTTGGATTATTTTTCTGTTCCATGTAAATTTTAGGATTATTTTTTCGATTTCTGTGAAAAATGTCATTGGTATTTTGATAGGGGTTGCATTGAAGATGTAGATTGCTTTGGATAGGATGGTCATTTTAATAATATTAATTCTTACAATCCAACAGCATAATATGTCTTTCCATTTGTGTCTTCTTTAATTTATTTCATTATATCTTGCAGTTTTCCTTGTAGAGATCTTTTACATTCTTGGCTATATTTATTCCTAGGTATTTTTGTAGTTATTGTAAATGATACTGCCTTCTTGATTTCTTTTTTGGCTGTATCATTATTTGTATATAGAAATGCTACAGATTTTTATGTATTGGTTTTCTGCAAGTTTACTGAATTTGTTAGTTTAAAAAAATTTTTGGTGGCATCTTGGTTTTTCTAGATTAAGACCATGTCATCTGCAAAGAAGGGCAATTTTATTTCCTCTTTTCCAATTTAGATAATATTATATTTTTTAGAATTATACTTTAATAAGGTATTTACTGATGTTTATGTATTTATAGATTTGCCTTACCCAAGGATCTGGTCTCTAGTTTGAATGTAGTACCTAGAGGTGACCAGGTTTTTGAAGAATGACTCATGCTAACTAATCTTGAAAAAAGACTGATATGAAACAGTGACAAATATATATATATTACACCTGAAGGTATGATATAGTTATGTCCAAAATACTCATAATGACAAATTAGATCCCTTATCTAGGCTATCAAGAAACCCAGAAGGCCAAGTTAATCATAAAATTACTTATTAATGAGAAGGGAAAAAAAAAGACACTTGGCATTAGAAAATTTTGAGTGAAATATTGTTTGGCTTGTGGAAAAGCCAATTGTGGTTGCTAACTTCCATTTATCACTGGCTCTTTCCTGTCATATCCTTAATTAACATGTTCTGTTACACAGAAGGCTGACCTCTATGGCCTGATTCACCTGGTCAGCACTTTCAAATTTAGTTTCAAATTTGATTCAGTCAAAGAGAGGCACTGAAAAAAGACTGTAGTATGAAAGGATATGAGGGCTGGAGATATCACCTTGCTCTCTCTGTGCTTTGGAACCAATGTCTCCACCACCACCACCAGCATCTGCACCACCACTCCTGCCCCCTCTATCATGTCTTTATCTCTTAATCAGGATCCTATCTTATTATTTTCTTCCCTTTGCCCTTCCCATGGTCAGTAACATCTAGTCTCTGGATACCTCAACATCTTCTGTCAATTTCCTTAAACTAGTAATAGTTCTAAACAATTATGAAAATATTTGCTCCATTAAGATCTTTGTTATTGGAACCAACTCTCCTCCTTAACTAGCCCTCCACAGAAATAACAGAATTAGTTCTTCATACACCATATGCTTTCTTTATAATTTATATGACCCGTTTTAATTCTATCCTTGCCTCACATATTGTCTCCCAAAGTATAATACTAAGCAGTATTTCTTCCTTCAAATCATATATTTAGGTAAATTTGGAATTTCTAAGATATTCCCTATTCTTTCATGCCCATTCTATATGTCTTCCTGAAATACCCATTTTCCTATTTTGTCTACTAATGATACTTTTCATATCAACCTGCCAAACCATATTTTTTGAAGACTACCGTGGTCTTTAATGCAATAAAGTTGAAGACGGATGAAAATTAATAACTCTCATGCCTTTGCACACACAGGGGATCCCTGAATACTAACTCATTGTAAAACTCAACAATAAAATATACAGCCATGAGCATATTACCATCTATATCTCTTGCCCCTTTCCAAATATTGAATGTTCCCTAATCAATGGCACTTCTAGTACACCTGCTGTATTTCATTTACATTGTATAAAAATAGCACCTTTAGATTCAAATGAAGCCCAATGTTTTGCCATGGCAACCTTCTTTTTTATAGTACTTTAAACATAATTTTCTGCCATATGTCTCAGTGTATTCAAGCATCTCTCAGACCCAAATCAGCATTCAAGTTTTTATGGTCACTTTTTGCATCCTTTTCCTACCTAACTAACAACTTGGAGGCTCCCAGCCTAGCAATCTCACATGCTTCCTTAGACAACAATGATAGCTGTAAATTATCGTCATCTTGTAAAAAGAAAAAAAAAAATGGGTGATGCCTAGAAATGTGGTGTTATAAGGCATTTTTATTCTCCATGACCACTTTGTGGGGACTCCAGCTAGAGATTGCTGCAACACTCAATCTTAAAGAACCAGCTTAAACAGAACTTCCATTGTAACTTCCTTCTTGATTGCCCTTGTTCCAGAAATTATTTCCTTCTCTGTATTATGAATACTTTGTAAATGCCTCTTCTATAACACTTCTCATGGTACAGTTAGTATATGTTTACCCATATGTATTTCTTGTTATATTGTGAGTACTTAAGCCTAGGTCATGTCTGAGTTACCTTTGTATCTCTAGCCTCTAACATTATGATGCATGTTGAATACCAAATAGAATGGAAGCTTAACAGTATCTGATTCTCCTCCAGGGGTCGTTGAACTCATTTCTGCAATCTTAGTTCTAGCATTTTATTTCTTGTTCCATAAGCAAACAGCAACACCTTTATAATCTCACATTTTTCTTATCTTCCTTCTACTAAACTTGTGATTTCTTCTTTAATAGAAGCTAACACATAGTGTATTGGCAACCAGTCCCCTCCCTCTTTCTTGACACATTGAGGAAACTTTAAATTTGGTTGTGCCAATGCATATTTGAAATGACATGAATTCTGCTTTAGACAATGTATAGTCCAATATGAAGTTAAAAATTGTTTCAAGGCATTCTAGTAATTTATGAATTTCATATGACTATAAATTCATTGTTGGTTTTGTTTGTTTGTTTACAGACATAATCTCACTATGTTGCCCTGGCTGGAGTGCAGTGGCTATTTACAGGTGTCAATCTACCACTAATCAGCATGGGAGTTTTGACCTGCTCCATTTTCAACCTGGGCCAGTTCACCCCTTTTTAGGCAACCTTGTGGTGCCTTGCTCCAGGGAGGTCATTGTATTGATGCAAAGCTTAGGGTAGAATCACCCAATGTATTGGCATAGCACATTACAGCCCAGAACTCCTAGACTCAGGCTATCCCAATCTCCACCTCCAAAGTAGCTGGACTACAGGTGTGTACCACCATGCTCAGGTATATTTTTAGGTCTGTAAAAGTATATGGGGGATGAAAGAGATGATTATTCTTTACCATGTGGCCAGAAATTGAGATTGTGTTTTCTTCTTTACTTCTCCTCCCGTCCTCTCCTTATTACAAATTAGTGTCTTAGAATTTTAAAAAGAGAGGGGATTTTAAGGGTTATTTGACCATTTCTCATATGCAGTATAATTAAAATCAGGTACTGATTAGACAACATGAATTGTCCAAAAAGCACAAAAGAACAGGAAACCTAAGTGGTAACATTCTCGGTTCAGTTGCTTTGGGTTGCAAAGTGTAAAATACCAATAAAATAAATAAATAAATGAATAAGCAAAGCCAAGTGTAACTTCTGGAACCCCTTTTCCATATATCAAATCTTGGCTCCAAATTTGCACAATGTAGAGTCTATTCTTAGGCAGATATCTCCTTGTGGTTCCCTGTGACTGTCATCAGTTCTTAGTTTTCATTCATTCTTGTTCATAGCCAGCAGGAGATAAAATCTCTCCCTGCATTCCTAGTGTGACTGTTGAGAATCACTGCAACCACATGTCTCAGCTCCCTGATTACTGAGCCACATGGATGTAAGACACAGACTGGTTCCAAGTTCTATACCCATGACTACAGATGGAAGAAGAGAGAAGGAAATTATTGCAACAACAAAGATATGACATTTTAGTGTCTAATGACAGGGGCTGCTGTTCAAACCTAAAAAGATCCAATCAATTTACTTGTCTTTTCATTGTTGTTCTTTTAGGTTGTGGGTGCTGTGCTATCCTTTAAATTTTAAGAACTTTTAAATTCATGTAACTATATATTGTATTCTTCATTATACATTCTTTTGCAATTTTGCCTTTTTGGATATGATGCTGTCCTTTCATCAAGACTGTGAGTTGTACGGCCTCCCACACTTCTTTGTGTCCTCAGTAAATGCACCACATGGGACTATGCATGCCATAAATATGGGTTAAGAAAGCAGTGAATTGGTATGAATTACTATGTAGAAGATTATTTTCTTCTATCAGGTGGTACTCTATCTTTTTCAGTTTATTTTTCTTGTGCTAAGCATTGATATCCAAGATCTGCAATGATTTAGAACCTGTTCTGTATGGCTTTGAATTTATCATTTAGTTTTAGACTTTGTTTTTTTGAAAAAAACAATCACGTTTGTAACACATTCTTTGTTCTGCATGCATAATTAAAATTTAAGGCCTAGTTATTTTCACTGGGACTTTGTCAACTCAATTACAATATTAATTAATTTGATTTTGTGTTGCAGGAAGGTCTACTCTAGGTTAAACTTGCAAGTAGCACTGCAGATTCACTTAATGATGTTGAAGCCATAAGAATGATACATTAGGAATAATAGATGCTTAGGAAAGGAAAATGAGATTTTTTGATGAAATAAGTTCCCAAATCTCTATCTTTGAAAATTTTATCTTCCTTTTCCCCTCTTGTCCACATACACCTGTCAGTGACTGTTGAAATGTACTTTAACATAAAGGAAGCAAACCATAGAATGAATCTATTTGAACATTCATATATTACAGCACACACCTAGCCACTCCATAATATTTTTGCATGGATATAAACTTTACTTCAACTATCTTTCAACATCTGGATGAAATGGGGAAAATTTATCTAATAGTAACAAGGCTATGCCTGCCTGCTTTTCCAGGTATGCTATCTGGATCCTTATGTTCCAGCCACTCTTACCTTTTAGTGTTTAAGACACATCTCAGGGCCATCCTATGAGCTGTGGCCTATTCCTGGAATGTTCTTTCCTTTCATTTTCACATGGCTAACTCTAACTCAGATTGCAGCCTTCAACAAAAATATCACTTGCTCAGACGTTCTTCCTGGCCCATTAATCTAAGTTAGGCCATTGTGCTTTAGCACTCAATAGTTTTCCTTTATAGCTTTTGTCCACATTTGTAATTCAAAGCTTATCTGTATATTTATTTAGTTGCTATCTGCTTTCTATACTTCTGTGAGGCAGGAAACAAAATTTATTTGGTTCACAACTATACACCCATAGCATAGAACAGCTCTTAGCTATAGCAGGCACCTGATAATGATTTGTGTTTGAAAGATGCAACTTTCAGTATCTTACTGAGTAATCACAAGATCCATCTAAGGCTCACTGTGGTATAGTTTCCAAAAGTAAGTGCCGTTAATCTCTTTTTTCCCTGTATGTGCCTACTGCTCCACCTATCAAGAAATGAAATCGATTTCCCTTTCCCTTGAATCTTAACTGGGCTTCAGAGCTTGTTTGGACAATGAAATGTGCAGAGGGTGATGTTCCACTTCCAGGCCTAACCTTTCAAAGGTCCTACATCTTCTTCTTCCTCCTCCTTAGAAGCCAGCCACATACTGAAAAGAAAACCGGAAAAAAACATGGATGATGAGAAACTAAATAGGGAGAGATAGAAACAAAGGTAGAGACCATGTGGAGGAGTACTGAGGAGCCAAATATGTTGAGACAACTTTCTCAGACCTTCCAGGCCAACCCAGCTGCTAGCTAAAAGCAGCCAAAGTAATGACCCCACCAGTGCTGAGTGGGGCAGAAGAACCTCCCTGCTGAACTCTGCTTGAACTGCTAACAGAAGGACTGTAAAAATGATAAACTGTTGCTCTTTTAGGTTGTGGGTGTTCTGTTATGTAGCCATAGAAAACTAAAACTATGGCCAACCAGAAATTATTAACATCCATCCTAAAGAAAAGAAAGTGAATTTCAGAGCAATTTAGACAACTTTCCCAAGGTCACATCACTAGTAAAGGGTAGTATTGACAGAGTTTTACACATTTTCTGTTTTTCAGATTCTTAGTCCTTGGCTTTTTCTTCAACATCACACATGCTTATTTCTTTGCCAGTCTAATATATTGTCTGAATTTCTAAATAACTGCAATGTCAGAAATATTTATTATATTTTATAAAATACAGACTATAACAGGGAAATTGGAATGATTTGTGAAATGGAGTGATAATAGACTGAGGATCAGAAGACCTGGGCTAGGGACTGCAGTTACCACATTTAGCTCTGAGCACAGTTACTGCATCTATTAAATAAGGACAATAGAGTTCATCTCCACGGCCTGTGGTGAACATTAAATAAGATCATGTATTTGAAAGCTCTTTGTAAGCTATAAAGAGTAATAGACATGTTAACAAATAATCATCTGGAAATATTAGAATTTCATTTGGAACTCTTTGAATTATTTAAAGGTTTACTGATTTTGCAATTACCATTAACCTTTGGGGTGTGATGTTTATGCTGACTCATTAGAATGAGAATAACACTATTCAATTATGATTCTAGAAGACACTTAAGCTCTAAGGAAGAAACAAATTATTTATTTGAATTTTAGTAATTATCAAAGAAAATAGCCCAATCTTTGATAAGGCACAGTGCTATTCAGTAATTCTGAAGGTTTCACAACCCCAGGAAGGTCCCTTATTCTTTGAATGCTATAGGCTCAGAGATGAAATTGAAAAACAGTTAGAAAACACTCTTATCTACAATTGTGTCCTCATAACTGGTTTATATCAGGTGTGAGGAACATTCATTAATCAAATGACTGAAAAGATTTACTTTGCTTAAACTGAAGAAAAGAGGGCTAATATAAAGTATTAGAAGCTTAAATAAAAGAAAAGAAAAAAAGAGCCAGTTAACCAGGGGTTAATTGTGGGAAAGGAAATGAAGAAAAGGTTAGAATAGTTGAAGAAATATTTTTATAAATTTCATATTTTAGCCCAGTATCAGAGCAATCTCCGAAGTTAATTAGGAAAAATAATAATTACTATATTTTCTTTAGTCATCAGTTTCACCTAACTTGGTCTGACCCTTTAATACCTCTCCATGACTATATGAAGGCAGTGCTAATCAATTTTGCTGAAAACAAAACCAGAGAATTCAGAAATAGTTGTAGTTGACCTTGATGCTCTGCCTGCACATTTCTGTACTGAAAAATAATGGCTGCAGCCGTGATAGACTAACTAGTCTTCCAGGATATGAATCTCTGTTGATTTTACACCCTGAAGCCATATATCATTTCTGAAACCAAACTAATCCTGCTAGTCTTACTCCTGCCAGCTCAATGAGTAGTTCATCTTCTTCCATAACATTAAGGGAGAGAAATCTTCTAGATGGACAGAAAACAATTTAAACTCAGTGACACCTAAGAGAAGAAAACAAATTGACTGTAAGCCATGTAGACTGCAGCCAACAGATGAGAATGAAACTGAAATTAAACAAACAAAAAGTAAACTATCAATTATCTTATAAATATATGTTTCAAAGAAGGACCACAGGAGGGGAGTTGAGCTCTGAAAGACAAGATCAAATCCCACTCTTCTATGGAATAAGGTATAATTTTTTTCTTTTATTTATCCCACTCTTCTATGGATTAAGGTATAATGGAATACTAACTTTTTGCTGATCAGGCATTCAAGTACCTGAAATGTAAATATCAGCTCAGTGGTTTCCTAAACTCTTCAATCATCAAAAGCACCAAAGCATCTTGTGAAAAACACAAATTTGTAATCTCTACACAGTATTCTGATTTGTTGGTAGGTGAATCACTGGACTAGAGAACCTTAAAGTCCCTTTAGAAGCCCCAAAGCCTATGTGTTGTATTTATCATATATATGGTCTATTATCACACACAGAAAACTAAAAATTGACAAAATCTAGGGAATAAAATCAGAAGGAAATGGAAAAATCTCATTTTTTACATCTTTTAATTTCTCTGAAATAAAGGTAGATCTTTAAGATGACAGTGAATTTTTGACAGTATTTGCTAGTATAGTACCCTATTGGCTTTTCTCAATGTGGTTTACACTTGAAGGTTCTATCAGCCCACCATGAATCTAAGATCTGCTAAGTCCATCTCCTTCCACTGAAGTACTACCTTACCCTGAAAGATTCCTACAGAACGGAGCCGCTTAAGAAGTACAGAACATTTGTTAAAAATCTTTGATTTCCAAAAACAACTGTTCCTGTATTTTATTCTACCACCTACTGCCTTTGCTAAACCTTCAAAGAATCAGTACTACTGCTATTTCTATGCCTGTTGATCTTGGCAGCTAGAAATATACTTGGGGAAATAATGTAAAGAACAAATAACTTCCACTTTCCTCTCAAAACAATAGAAGTGAAGAAGGCAGAACTGAAAGGGAGCTAGTAATGCCCAAATGCAGTCCGACAGTTGCTCTGGGGATTGTTGCTATGTCTGTTTATATGATGTGTGTTAAGAACTGCACAGACTGAGTTTGAGTGTGGCTGCTCTTCCTTCTTCTGTTGTCTGTCTGCAGGCACTACCACCCTTGGGGTCCCAGTGCTTTTAAGTTTTCTCGCTTTTTGAGTTAAACTAATGCATAGTACAGCATTATGGAGTTAATGTCTTGGCCAAATTCCATAATTTCTATTTTAAAAAATGATCTAGCATGTGAAATATTTAAACCACTCCCCACAAAAGTCCAAACTTGGAAATTTTAGGCCTCAGTAGATATTTTGGGAAGGGTTGTCATATGATGTGTGCAAAGTACGTTTTTTTCCTACAGGCCATGTAAGAAAAGTCTCTCTTGGCTTACAACCCTTTCCAACCCAATTTCTCTGCTACCCACATACTCCCCAGCTCTTATTTATTTTGAGTGGGCTCTTCTATAAGCACAATCACCTGCTCACATCAAAACACATGGCTTGTGGAGAAAAAGAAAGAGTACAATCCATTTTGTTTTCTAGAGTCCATACTCCATGATGAAATGCATCAGAAAGGCTCCAACAGTGAAGTGGGAAAAGAAATGCAACCAAAAAAACATGTCAGATATCTTTTGATATTGGAGTGAAATAGGAAAATCATTATTCTGAATGAGAGCCAACATAGGATTGGAAATTACATGAGATCAAATATGCCCCAGAAGTTGTAAATTTCAATCTCATACACAGAAAATTTCTTACAGAATACCTTTCAAAATCTTCCTCTTAGAAATTGCCTTAAATGGTCTAGGGAAAATTTAGGAAAAATTAAATCTTCATGGGTTATCAAACTAGATACAATGTTATACACATTGTAAAACAGAAATATTGACCAGCCATACAGCAGATAAGAACAAACTTGTTTGCTAAGTTATTACCTCTTTTCCAAAGATAAGTAGCATGATATTATAGAGATTAAAGTAATGGAGGATGAGATCTGAAGGTGACCACAGGGTTCTTTAGAAGTGAGATTAATCTTATTATTTTAGGAGCTTCTTTATCTGAAAGAATCAGGAACATTCTGAGACAGTATTAGTGGGACTATAAGAGTAAATTCTAAGGTGTACACCAAAAAACTCAGAGTAATCCTTGATTTTTCACAGGGTGAATACACTAGACCAAAAAAAAGCTATTTTTGAAAAAAAAAAAGTGGGGACTCTCCTTATAGTTACACAACAAACACAAACAAATGTAAAAGAGGAGGGTCCTCCACAAATACAGTTGTTTAGTTAACTCTACTTTCAAATAAATCAGCTGATACTTACCTGTCTATAATAACTAAGATTCTCTTCAGCCTGGGAGAATACTTGTAAGTCTGAAGGAGAATTTGGAGAACAAATGCTCAGACTTTGGAAGGGCTATGAGGGATCCACTTTTGCCATTTCCAAGTAATAAATATTGAAGTAAATACTAGGGAATTGCTGCATTGTATGCAGTGTATTATCATTATTATTAGAAGAGAGAGTCTCACTCTATCATCCTGGGTAGAGTGCCATGGCATCATAGCTCACAGCAACCTTAAAATCTTGGGCTCAAGCGATTCTCTCATCTCAGCTTTTGAGTAGCTGGGACTACAGGTATCCATCACAATACCCTGCTATTTTTAGAGAAGAGGTCTCGAACCTATGAGCTCAGGCAATATATGCAGTGTATTATTAAGAAGTTGGTGGGCTTTCATACTGAGTTCAGCCAAACCTCACTAACGTGGCCCATGTATTCTGATAGAAGAAATTCCAAATTCTAGGGGTATTCTGCATAATCCCTAAGATAAAATATCCCAACTTTAGTAGACACAATTATAGGTGGGAGATGAGAATTACCAACAATGTAGATTGTGAACTAAAATAACATCTTAAGCCTCCCCCTGTGGCTGACTGACTAGACCCTTTTTTGGCCAACAGGATCCTCTAAAACTGATTTGCTAGCCATGAAAAAGGAGGTCAGACATGCCTCATCATGCCAACACCACCCCTCTTTCTTAAAGATATCCTCATGACTTATCAAGATGCCTAAGGCTAGGGCAAGACATACCTGCAGGTCCTCAATATACACAACCAACCACCTGAGTCTGGGAATAAGTCAGTAGACTGTCTCTAATTAAAAGGCCCTTATCTGAACTCAAGCTTTTCCCTGACTCCTGGTCTATTAGACAAAGCCTAATTCCTTTAGCTGGTTTTCAGCTAAAGAATCTTTAAACTCACCTATAAGCGTTGAGACGTTTCACCTTTTAGGGCAAAACCAACATGCTTTCCATGTATTGATTTATGAAATTACTTGTAATTCCTTTTTCTCTGAAATGTATAAAACTAAAGTATAACTCCATCACACTGAGCCACTTGCTTAAGGCTTCTTGGGCATGGCTCTGGGTCACGGTCCTACACTTTGGCTCAGAATAAACCTCTTTGAATTATTTTACAAAGGATCGCTTCTCTTTTATTGACAATACCTCAAATATAAGACAGCAAACAGAATCCCAGAGTTGGAAAACTTGCTTTTACTGTAATAATTTTTACTAAATGTAGAGAAAAATAATTGTGTAAAGGCAAAGTTCTCTACCTAACATTGCTCATAACCATAGATCACACCTTACCACCCTCAAACTGACTAATATCTGAATTGGTGATAGAAAACCACAACATTACCCAGTTCAGTCTACTCTTTGATTGAAAGAATCAAAATATGTAGGCATGAAAGGATGCAAAGAACACCTCCCTACACTGGGTGGGGTAGGAGTTTCATAATAGCAATCCTACAGAGATCTGCCCTGATTTAGGAATAAATAACAAAGGGGAAGAGAGGTGATTAGGTAACACCAGTGGCTGTACTGGATGGGAACAAGTGAAAAAAAAAGGCTATTTCTATTTTTCCCCTAACTTCTGCCTTTGATTTTATCCTGTCACTTATCCTTTCTCTGTCCCTGGGTGATCCCCCCCCAATCCCATTTCTTTCTGATCATTTACAAGGTTAAAACAAATGAAAATCCAGCAGAGTATAATTTAAAATAGCAACCTCTTATAAGGATAAAAATTTATCTTCTCTAATTCCATAACTGACTCAAGGCTTAGGGAAATTTATGTAGAGAAAAATGTCCCCATGGTCTGTCCATTTCCTTGTGCTTCATCTGCTGCTGCTGGATCTTCCAGGGTCAAGTGGGTAGGAGATTTTATAGGAGAAGAGGGAAAGGTCCTAAATCACAGGTGTTAATATAACATCGTCAGGGTCTTTTGTGGCAGGAACTCAGTTCCTAGCAGAGGCTGTCTTACTATAGCATGCATTTGAGGGTTTATTTGAAAGCACCGTATGGATGTCTACCCTGTATGGTTTCCTGTCCTGGGACCCTTCACAGTCTCCATATGAGTTGTGCTCCACACAAGGTCATATCATTCATTCTCCTTTCTACCCAATCACCATCTTGAGGTGGGTATACTTTAAGACAGCGAAATAATAAATAGCCTCTATTGAAACCCAGGGATTCTTGCCTTTCCAAATGATTGGCAAGCAGTGAGATACTTTTGCTTTCTCTCTCAAACCCCTTTTTCCTGAGCTATTGTAGAAGCTCAGACTTTTACAGACATGGTTAACAGCAATATTTTGTTCACACAAGGTCAGACAAGTAAGTTTGCAAACTCATCCTAGAAAAAGTGCTCCATACCTCATTGCTGAATATCACTACAGTGACCTTCGAAATACTCCCCTTGGACAGCTATACCTCAATGCCAGCACCCAGTCCACCCATCAATGCACTTTTTCTAGAATGAGTTAGTGAACTTAACCGACCTCATATATCTCTCCAAATTCTAGTGATACACGAAACAGTCATAGAAAAATTATCTTACCACAGGGTGGGCCAAATAGGTTCAGCTCTCCAGAAATGCACCATCTCTATAAGTAGTTTCCTTAGAGCTCTTCTCACTTGACTTGGACTAGGTAGGAGTCTGGAACAATTCCTCCCTTCTCCCCCACAAAGAGGGAAGGATAAAACCCAAAGCTCATTCCCACTGACTAGCGTTATATCACACTATCTCCACACTTCTCTGTTCACTTTCTAGTCTCCTCTTTATCTGTATAAATAAGGCCAGAATTGGAGGATTAACAGACACAGAACTATAAATAGTTCTATCAGTTTTCTATTATTATGTAACAAATCATTGCAAATGCAGCAGCTTAAAAAATATGTTTTTATTATCTGACAATGTCCTATGGTTGGGAGTATGTAGGCCTGGCCTCGCTGGGTCCTTGACTTAAGGTCTTCTGGCCTGTGACAGGTGCTGGTCAGGCTGTGTTCTAACACAGAGGCTCAGTTGGCAGGATTCATTTCCTTACAGTTGTATGAGGGCCCCAGCTTCGTATTGGCTGTAGGTTTGAGGCTGTCATCACATACTTGAGGTTCCCTGCTGTGTGAGCCTCCTCGTAGGTGGTTTTCAATATATCTGTTTGCCTCTTTAATACTAGCAGAAGAGTTTCTCTCTGCAGTTGGCTGTGTGGGAGTCTTAAAAATGGAGTCTTATCTACTTATATCTAAGTTATGTAAGTAACATTCAGTCACTTTGACAAATAACAACCTAATCAAGGGAGTGATATCCCATCACCTGGGTCATACTCTGTTGCTGAGAAGGAAGTTACCGGTTCACCTAGACTTAGGGGTGGGGGAAAAGGCAGATATGACCCAATGGGGGTCAATTTATGATGTGTCTGCCAAATAGTTAAACCAGCCTTGCAAATATGTATTAAGAGACTCCTTTTGCAAAGTGCCGGTGCCTATCTATTTATTGAAGCTTTGCGGTTTTAACGTTAACTGACAGCAAGCAAGGAAAGTCTCAGCCAACTTTCTGTTACCAAAAAATCAAAACATTCAAAACTTAAGAAAAGATTCTATGGAATAAAAGAAGGATCTGAACAAGGCATACAAAAAGTATGGAAATTGCTTAAGTTTGAGAAAACTTTTGGTCTTTGTGTTAGAAATACATTTTAGACACTAATATATTTGTGATCTTAAAATGCAGCCGATATAAACCAATGAAAACCAGAAGATCACTGAACTTGCTATCATAACAAATAAAAATCACAGAGTTAAATAAAGAAAACAAAAAGAAAGAAAAAATACTATAGCAAAAATTAAGTAATATGATTGATCAACAAAAGAGAATCAACATCATGGGAGATATAATGATTGAAGAAAATGGGAAGCTCACAAGTGTCAATTAAAAGGAAATACAGGGGCAGCGCCTGCGGTTCAAAGGAGTAGGGCACCGGCCCCATATGCCGGAGGTGGCGGGTTCAAACCCAGTCCTGGCCAAAAACTGCAAAAAAAAAAAAAAAAAAGGAAATACAAATGTGCTTAATACGCTTTTCATTATTTCCTTGTAATCAGATAATCTTAACCTCAATGTTGATAAATTGAGAAATACAGATATAAATTTCTCATAAGAATCAAATATAAGTAGGATAAAAGTCTATAATATATCATTTTACTAAAGAAAAATATCTGATTTTTATAACTTGGGAAGAAAATGATATAAGAATACAGAAAACAAATTAGTGTTACTGAAGTAACAGTAATAAATGTACTATAATTTTTCAAAGGGGTATAAATTGAATTTTTAAAAACAAATTTATATATAGGGTGTTAAGTTGAATCTCAACTAAAATACGGATCTGGAAAGTTTTTAATAAGTTTAATAACAAAGCTGATGTGTTTCAAGGCTAGGGAAATTAGATGTCATCTTTTGATAGAAGACATTTCTAAATATTTGTAGAGTAAGTTTTTAAGTTTTAGAACTACCACAACTTCATCATTCTCCTGTTGTCTCTTCCAGGATCAGATTTTGGGGAGAGGGGATTAAAAGGGACAGGGAATTAATTATAACCTGGTGTGGATGATTACTGCCATAATATTACAGATATCTGTCTTTCATGAATGAAATATCTTTTCTGGGTACATTTGTTCTGTCTTTGGAAATTGATTCTGAAGCCACCGTCCGTGCTGCCTCGTTCCCTGAAGCAGTATTGTAGTTCTGGGTTAACTCCTTTCAGTTTTTTTCTACACATTGTGTCTCTATTAGGACCACTGCCCACATTCTCCTACTAAAAATCTCTACTCATATAGTTCAGTCAGCATGATGGGTGGGCACACTTGTGCCCTGTTAACAGTTACTTTTCCACAGGTGACAAATGCCTCTTTGCCTGACAAGTGGTTAGAAGGGAAACGTTCCCCAGACTATCTGTTCTTTCTTGTCTTGCCATCCCAGACAGGTCCAGCCTGCTCCCTTCCTTCAGTTCCATCCACATGAGAGTGGGTGCTGGTGTCTTTGTTCAGGTGTCCTTTCCAAACTCCAGGGTCCCATGGAGGTTTTTCTCAAGTCCCTTGCACCACGCTTCATAGTCTCACATGCATGCTTGGGGCAGAGGAAGGAGCAGAAAGCCAAATATGTCTATTCTCACACAAACTCCTTTCAATCTCCTCTATGTTGGAGGTAGAGGACAGTGATAGAGAAAGGTAAGAACATTTTCAGTATTTTTTCTAAGTTTTGCCTGGCTGTGTCTAGCACTTATCTTTGAAATATAAAAATATTCTTAGCTCTTATCCTGAGCTTAGTGATTTTAGACAAAAGTCTGAGTCCATAGACGGTCTCTTTGTAACATCCTATTATAAAATAATGACTATTTGTTAAGTGCTTATGAAAACACGGTGTGTCTAAAATCTCACTGTACACACACAAGAACTAGGAGAGGCAGGTATTAGTGTCATTCCGGGTTTACTGTCTTAGGTGGATAAGCCAGGAAACATATCCTGAGATGGAAACTTCCTGGCAAAAGGTTTACTGAGGAGAGCTCCTGAGAGCAAGCTTAAGGGGCCTATGCCAAGTGAAAATTAATAAAAACAGTCTCAAAACATTACATGTATGATTCCATTTATATAATTTTCTTGAAATGACAAAATTATAGAGATGAATAGATTAGTAATTGCCAGGGTAACAGGAATAAAGGCGGGCACAACTATTGAAGGAAGCACAAAGGAGATTACTGTGATGATCGAACAGTTGTGTACCTTGATTATGGTGGTGATTTCATGAATCTACACATGTGATGAAGTGGCTTTGAACCACAGGCATGCCGACACACACACAGCCCTGGTAGGTAGGGAAAGGGCATTTGACAAATTCAGCAGTCATTTCTAAGAAAAACTCTGCAAAAATATAAAGAAAGTGCCGAGTCATAATAATGCTATTCAAAGAAAACCAAAATGACATTTTACTTATCTTATGCCATTACTTTGAAACAGACCATTTCAATTAAAATTACTTCTTTTGTGGAAAGTTCAGTAATAATTAGGCAATCATTAATTTTTTAAAGATTGTTTTTATTATGTTATATTTTAGTACATACCAGCAAATTAACTTAATTAAAATTAAAGATTAGTGCTTAAAAGCAAAATAATTGATAAATTGAAAAGTCAAAGTAGTAACAATGAAGATGATTTAATTGCTGGTCCACCATGCTCAAAATCTAAAGAATCTAGTGAAACATAGAATATGCAGATACATTTCTATTAGTAAATTAAAGAGCGCCAATTTAGTTTCAAGGGAACAATACCATTCAGCACATTAAAATAGTTTATTTAAATTTTAATGGGTTTATAGTTCTATTTTGAATTTTATCATTTGCTTTGACTTTACAGTCATGGACATGCATGGTTAAAACTTTTATGTGATTATATATTTAAATGAAATTATCATGAATGATTTGATTCAACACTGGTGTCCATGAGGATTTTCTAAAAATTCCCTTCTCTACCTAAGTTTGATGAATATTATTATAGTCCAGGCATATACTCCAGGGAACTTTTCATTACACAACCACACAATGTTGAATCTTTCTTTTAGGATTTATGGTATAATAAATCATCATAAATTTTGCTCCCAAAACTATAACAAATACTTAAATGCTAATTAGACAAGCATGCTATAAACATAACACATGATAATTTTATATCAAAAGATTGCAGCCAAGAAATAAAATTTGTAACCAACAGATTTGCAAAAAAAGGGAATATAGATAACCAGCATAATATATTGTTGGAGAATGAAACTCCATGATTAAAAACGCTCTAAGGAAGAAGTATACAACATATCATTTATACTGCTTCCTTTAGAGATTTTTAAATCTGACGTGATCTTATCTTGAGATCCTTAAATTAATTACATCTGCAAAAATCATATTTCCAAATATGGTTGTATTCCCAAATGCAAGGAGTTAGGGCTTCAACTTACCTTTATGGGAGGCATAGTTCAACATGTCATAATATTTGTTAAGAATCCTGAGAGTCTGGGATCATGCCTTGGAATGAAAACTTGAAGGAACTGAGAATACCAGTCTAAGGAAGGTACTGCTAGACCAAGGTCACGCATTGATTTCTAAAGCACACTTGCCCGCCTGATCAGCTCCCTTTGTATGTACATGTATTTTGATAAATATTTCTCACATTGCTTCCAAGTTTCTGATTTCACAATGCAATCTAAGTCAGCACCAGATTTATAGAACATTTGCTGACTCCAAAGTCCTATAAATTTTAAGCTAATGGTTACAAAACCTTTTGGGACTCAACTTTCTATGTCTTCCTGAAAGGACCTTACAAAGGGATGGAAAAGAAATAGGACCCTCTGCCTGCTTCCTCAGAATGCTTTGCCAGCTGCCCAAGTTAAAACACCATTTTTCTATTTGGTAGACTGCTGGAAAACTGAGGCCAAATAAACAGGGAAGGAGAGAACGAGGAAGAAGGTTATGTGAGTAAGCTGCCTGGGAGGCTTGTCAACATTACGGAAAACAGCTATCTCCCATGGACAACAGCAGGTATTGCAGGGCTAAAGTATTCAGATGCTATTTCAGGGAAGTAGAATAAACCATTCATAAGGATATCAAAATGAGTTTAACCTGGTTTTTAAATGTTCTGCTCTATCTTCCGGTCTGCAAATTTTTACACATAAATGTCTATCCATTGTTCAGAAAATCTTAGCTAAAAATGTTAGTTTTATTCTATAACCCATCATCTTCCCCTAAAAGTACTTTTCCTCTAGTCTAAGTCATCTATTCGTGCATGCTGAAGAGCTCATTGAAAGTGTTGTTCTCAGTTGAGAGCTATTTACTGAATGGTGTGTGATTGTTGCTATGTATCCTATTAATTTGGGGGGTAATTCTTTTTAATTTTAGTCAAGTCATTGCTGTTTACAGTAATCTTTAAAATCTTTCAAAATACCAACTCACAATGATATCTAGCATTTTAAGTTGTAAGTTTATAGTTTTATGAATAATTACTAAGTTTGTGTTAGTTTTTGGTGCCCCTTTTTTAATTTTAATTTTTGAAATTTTTAATCAAGTCACCGAAGAGAACCTAACAAGGAGACTTGGTGGAAGTTTTTGTTTTGGTTTTTAATAGTACCTGCTATCTCAAATTAAATATAGAGTACTTCCTTTGGGGAGCTATACACTGATCCCAGGGCTAAGTCCACTCTTCAAAGCAATTTTGAACTCTTTTTCTGGAATAGCCATTAGTGCTGTTGTTAGATTACCCTTAATGTCCCAAATGTCTTCAAAATGTCTTCCTCTCAATATTTGCTTTATCTTCAGGTAAAGGAAAAAAGCATATCAGGTGAGTAGGGAGGGTGTTCCAATATAGTTATTTGTTTACTGGAGAAAAACTCCCTCACAGACAGTGCTATGTGAGCCGGTGTAGTGTTGTGATGTGACACTTGTGATGTCACTTGTGGGTGAAAATTTCAGATAATTTTGGTTTAAGTCTTCTATGCAGCCTTTTCAAGCCTTCCAAATAGTAAACTTGGTTAACTGTTTGTCCAGTTGGTACAAATTCATAATGAACAATCCCTCTGAAGTCAAAAAAGGTTAGCAACATTGTTTTGACTCTTGATCTGGGCTGACAGAACATCTTTGGTCCTGGACCATTGGCTGACTTCCCCTGTGCACTCTGATGCTTTGTTTCAGAGTTGTGTCGGTACACTCATGTTTCATCACTAGTGATAACATGGCCCACAGAATTGTCTTGCTTCTCCAAAAGGCAAACTTTGACTCTCCTTTGCTTTTGTTTATCAGAGAGCTCCTTTGGTACCATTATTGCACACACCTTTCTTAACCTGAGATTTTCAGTTAAAATTTTTCTGTTTCTCTATTGATGTTTGCTTGGTCTGCTGTGCTTCTCATAGTGAACTGATGGTTTTGATACACAACTTGATAAATTTCTGCAATGTTTTCATCAGTTATGCTCATTGCTGGCCTCCTCAACATCTCTTTTTTAACATGTACTCTCCCCTCAGAAAAATGTCTGATCCTTTGTACACTGATGTTTTATTCACAGAATTATCCCCATAAACTTGGACTAACATGTCCCTGATTTCACTTTCACTCTTGGCAAGTTTAACAAGAAATTTAATGTTTGTTGCTCTACTTTAAGCTCTGATATTCTCACAGGGGCACACAAAAACATGTAACAACATTAATGAATGCCTCTCAGCAAGACACCACCACACATAGACGTGAACACAGCTGTGAGACTCTGATATACCAAGGTTATGAAATGTTACTAAGCCATTTGTATAGTACTGCCAGCATAAAGCACACAGTGGCAAGTTCGTGAGCTTAATTGTTACACCTTATATACTAGTTTATATTGATAAATAATATTCCCATTGTATTCCTGATCCAGAGGTTCAATCATTATAAAGTGTCATGATTCGTTGTTGGAGTGAAGGAGGTTGAAGAATCGGACATTTTGCTCACACCATTTTCTGTTGCACTGTGTAAAATTGCACACATTATCAAAAGAAAATTCAACGTGTTTCTAAATGAGGAGCACAGGGTTAGTTACTTAACACTGTCTCTATGAACATCAATATTAATGCATGTATGTGAAAAGGCTGCCATGGCAATTGTCCAGTAAATTATTAGTAGTCCCAGTACTTCCCTTCAACTGTCTTCAATTCTTTCTTGTTGCAGTTGCAATTTGACCGGGATTGGGTTTCAAACCCACCACCCTCAGTATATGGGGCTGGCGCCCTACCTTGTGAGCCACAGGCACCACCCTTCACTTCTTTCTTGATTGAAGGAGGAACATCTGTCTATTCAGGGAATGTCAAAAATACTATGTTTCCACTATATAATTCATCCATGTAACAAAAAACCATTTGTACCTCCAAAATCTACTGAAATAAATAAATGAATTTAAAAAATAATATGGGTTTTCAGCAGAGTAGAAATATGTGTAACTTTATTTTAGCATTTAGCTAACACATTCAATGAAAAAAATCATACATAGAAAGATGATGAGTATCAAATCTATGAGTTATCTGCATTTCAGAAGAATCATGTATACTTTGTCACCAGTAGGTTTATAATAACACTGGTGTCATTAAATAATGCAAGTTATTTACAAAACCATATGATATTTATGTCTTTCCCATCTCATAGCTGAAACTTATATCATTTAACCCACACATAAAGAAAACAGACAACCAAAGCAAAATGTTACTTAACCTCAAACTTTTATGACTATCTCTTTAATTGAATAAAAAATAGCATTTAAACTTTAGCTGTAATATAGATGAGTAGGATTCATCAATTATTAGTAAATTTGCAAGTGTTCTAAAATGAGAGTATTTCATGGATACTTCATGGCAGTCAATTACATGACACTTAGTTGAGCCCAAGACGTCTCAGAATAATTCCCTTTTCTCCTTTCAGTTGGTCTTCCTGCTTTTGATGTCTTCAATCATGTTATCTCCTTGCATCAAGGGTTATATTTGTTATTAAAAATAAAGTGGGCATAGTGGCTCACACCTATCATCCTAGCACTCTTGAAGGTCAAGGCAGGTGGATCATTTGAGCTCAGGAGTTCAAGACCAGCCTGAGCAAAAGTGAGATCCAGTCTCTACCAAAAATAGAAAAATTGCTGGGCATAGTTCAGCACCTGTAAGTCTCAGCTACTTGAGAGACTAAGGCAAGAGGATAGCTCAAGCCCAGGAATTTGAGGTTGCTGTGAGCTATGAGACAATGGCATACAGCATCTGTGGGTGACAGAGTAAGACTCTTGTTTTTAAAATAAATACATAAAGGTGAAACAATTCAGCTAGTTGTTCAAGCCTTTCCCAATGAAACCGTAAGTGTTCTCTTGTCTGTGCATGATAATGTTAGTTCTATGAGGAGTTCAGTTCAGATGTTCTGACTCCGTGTCCATATATTGTATCATCTATCTCTTATGATCTATTAGCCCACTCGATCTCTTCACCCTAGGCTTGATTCTGTGTGGCCATTCTCATATCTGAGAGTTCGGCCAAACTTTTGTCCTTTCCTAGAATCCTATCATGCCTTCTCTACATGTTCAATTTCTCTCAATTTCTAATGCCCACTTCAAATCCTGCTTTTTCTAAAGGAACTTGGAATGGGGCCATTAATTATTTGCCAGTAACTACACCTTCTTTGCTTCCAGAGTCATGCAACTCATTTGGTATATGACCACTGGCATATTTATTGAAGACTAATAGTTTTGTGAATAGTAGCCATATTATACAGGAATTGTGATTGACAGTTTTTTGGAAACTCTTCATTACAGTAAAGGAGTGAAAGTGGCTCGTCTACATATTCCTGCTAAATTGATTTGTACTAAATTTACCTAAAGGACTGCTTGGGTGTTTTCTGTGTTTATACCTGGGCATGGTAGCTCATGCCTTTAATCCTAGCACTCTGAGAAGCTGAAGCAGGAGGATTGCTTGAGTTCAGGAGTTTAGATCAGCCTGAGAAAGAGTGGTCTCAAACTCCGTGCACCATCTCTACTAAAAGTAGAAAAACTAGCACAGTGTAGTGGCAGGCATCTGTAGTCCCAGCTCCTTGGGAAGCTTAGTCAGGAGTTGCTTGAACCCAGGAGTTTGAAGTTGCTCTGAACTAAGTTGAGGCCATGACACTCTAGCCTGGATGACAGAGTAAGATTCTGTCTACAAAAAAAGAAGAAGAAATTTTATAGGGTTTAGTTTAGTGGTTTTCAAATTTTTTTGCAATTAATTATTTTTTATTAAATCATAACTTTGTACATTGATGCATTTACAGGGTTTAGGGTACTGTTTCGATATACGATGTGAAATGTTTACATTGAACCAAGTAACACATCCATCACAATTATACTAATTTCTTAATAGTTTTGAAATGTATCATTGCATCATGCACATTAGGTGAGGTCCCCCCCCTGAATATCCTCCCTTCTCCTGTATCCCCTCTCCCCACCCCTCTCACTCCTCTTCCCTTCTACTTTATGGATTATAGTTATGTTTTGCCATTCATATGATTATGTAGGTGGTTATACATTGATTTCATAGTAGTATTGAGTACATTGGATACTTTTTCTTCCATTCTTGGGATACTTTACTAAGAAGAATATGTTTTAGCTCCATCCAGGTAAACATAAGAGATGTGAAGTCTCCATCTTCTTTTAAGACTGCTTAGTATTCCATGGTGTAAATATACCACAATTTGTTAATCCATTCATGGGTTGATGGGCACTTGGGCTGTTTCCATGTCTTGGCTATTATGAATTGGGCTGCAATGAACATTCTGGTGCAAATATATTTGTTGTAAAATAATTTTTGAACATCTGGGTATATACCTAATAGAGGAAGTGCAGGATCAAAGAGTAGGTCTACTTTTAGTTCCTTGAGTGTTCTCCAAACTTCTTTCCAAAAAGGCCATATTAGCTTGCATTCCCACTAGCAGTGTAGAAGTATTCCCTTCTCTCTGTACCCACACCAACATCTGAAGTTTTGGGATTTTTGTGATGTGGGCTAATCTTACTGGAGTTAGATGATATCTCAAAATGTTTTGATTTCCATTTCTCTGATGCTTAAGGATGATGAGCATTTTTTCATATGTTTGTAGGCTGTGGGCCTGTCTTCATCAGAGAAGTTTCTGTTCAAGTCTCTTGCCCACATAGAAATGGGATTATTTATTCTTTTCTTATTGATTAGTTTGAGTTCTCTGTAGATTCTAGTTATCAGACCTTTGTCAGAAACATAACCTGCAAAAATCTTCTCCCATTCTGAAGGTTGTCTGTTTGCTTTACTTACTGTGCTCTTGGCTATACAAAAGCTTTTTAGTTTGATCAGATCCCAGTAATGTATTTTTGGTGTTGCTTCAATTGCCTGGGAGGTCCTCATAAAATATTCTCCCAGGCCAATTTCTTTAAGTGTTTTCCCTGCACTCTCTTCTAGTATTTTTATAGTTTCATGTCTTAAGTTTAAATCTTTTATCCAGTGAGAATCAATTTTTGTTAATGGTGAAAGGTGGGGGTCCAGTTTCAGTCTT
>CAUYQS010112267.1:0-11899 GCA_963574585.1 Otolemur crassicaudatus | reverse complement strand
AGGCGCCCGCCACAGCGCCTGGCTATTTTTTGGTTGCAGCCATCATTGTTGTTTGGCGGGTCCGGGCTGGGGATTCGAACCCGCCACCTTAGGTGTACGTGGCTGGCGCCTTAGCCAGTTGAGCTATAGGCGCCGAGCCATTGCACGGATATCTTATATTTTGTTTATCCAGCCCTCAGGTGATGGACATTTGAGTTCTTTCTTCTTTGTGGCTATGATGCATCATGCTGGTATACACGTTCATGTACAGGTTTTGGTGGGAACGTGTGCTTTCAAATTTCCTGGTATATCTGGGAGGGTAATTTCTAGGTCATATGGTAGCTCTAAGTTAAACTTTTTGAGGAACTGCCAAACTGATTTCCAAAGTGGTTGTACCATTTTACATTCCCACCAGTAATATCTGAGGGTTCCAATTTCTCCCCATTCTAGTAAAGATTCATTTGAATAAATGTATTTTTGGACAAACAGAATGATGGTACGAAGAGAGAGAAAATATACCCTTCATACTCATGTAGTTTATGTAGATGAATTGAATGACCAGCGATAATGTCACCAGTCTGCATTTGACATCCAAAGGCTCTTAAGGACGAGGCAAAAGAAAATGAGTAACTTCAGAGAGAGGGATTGACATAAACAAAGTTATGGGATTTTTTTGTTTTGTTTTGTTTTATTAAATCATAGCTGTGTGCATTAATGCAATCATGGGGTACAATGTGCTGGTTTTATATATACTTTGACATGTTTTCTTCAAACTGGTTAACAGAGCCTTCATGGCATTTTCTTAGTTATTGTGTTTAGACATTTATATTCTACACCTAGTAAATTTCACATGTACCCTTGTAAGATGCACCATAGGTGTGGTCCCACCAATTACCCTCCCTCCTCTCATCATCCCTCCTCCTCTCTCCTCCCTCTCCCCTTTCCCCTTCTTCTTGGGCTATAATTGGGTTATACCTTTCATAAGAAAGCTAAAAATTGGTTTCATAGTAGGGCTGAGTACATTGGATACTTTTTCTTTTATTCTTGAGATACTTTGCTAAGAAGAGTATGTTCCAGCTCCATCCATGTAAACATGTAAGAGGTAAAGTCTCCAGCTTTGAATGAGAATGCTTTTGGTTTTTGGGGGGGGTTTTTGTTTTTGTTTTTGTTTTTTTGCAGTTTGGCAGGGCTGGATTTGAACCCACCACCCTTGGTATATGGGTCTGGCACCCTACTCACTGAGCCACAGGTGCCACCCTGTTTTTATTGAATATTTACGACTATATTTACTGCAGGTGAATTGAAATATTGCATATAGGCCTGCATGGTGGCTCATACTTCTAATCCTAGCACTCTGGGAGGCCGAGGCAGGAGGATAACTTGAGCTTAGGAGTTTGAGAACAGCCTAAGCAAGAGTAAGATCCTGGCTCTACTAAGAATAGAAAGAAAAGAAAATTAATGGATGTTGTGGCAGGCACCTGTATTCCCAGCTACTTGGGATGTTGAGATAGGAGGATCACTTAAACCCTGGAGTTTGAGATTGCAGTGAGCTAGCCTGGGGACAAGGTACTCTAGTAGTCTGGGCAACAGAGTGAGACTGTTCCATTCTGTCTCCAAAAAAAAAAAAAAAAAAAAAAAAAAAAAAGGAAAGGAAAGGAAAGAAGGAAAAAGAAATATTGTGTGTGATGCATCTCCTTTCCCATGTGAACTTGGTAGTAACTCTGGGGTGCAGATCCTTCGTGTTAGGCCTGTCTGCACTGCTGGAGGACTGTGTGCTGACTCAGCCGTCCCACCACTTCTCACCAGTGCTGCAGATGAGCATCACGGGAGACTTTTGTGGAGTCAGGCTTTCATTCATCCCTCTACAATTGTCAAACCAGATGCAAAGGGTGACATTTCATACTCACAAAGTCAAGTATGCGGGTAATTCTGAATTATAATGTTTTAGCATATCATCCAAGTGAAAATTGGATTTTTAAGAACAATTGGACCCCTGCAAACATCAGTAGTACTTTGAGGCCAGGTGCAGGGATTCACACCTGTAATCTCAGCACTCTGGGAGGCCAAGGCAGGCGGATGCTTGAGCTCATGAATTCAAGACCAGCCTGAGCAACAGTAAGACCCCCATCTCTACTAAAAACAGAAAAACTAGCCAGGTGTTGTGGTGGGCACCTATAGCCCCAGCTACTCAGGAGGCTGAGGCAGGAAGATCACTTGAGCCTAGGAGTCTGAGGTTGCTGTGACCTATGATGCCATGGTACTTTACCCAGGATGACAGAGTACAACTCTGTCTCAGAAGAAAAAAAAGTTTGAAACACTGGCTGGGTACATGGCTGTGCTGCAGAGGAAAGCATGGTATACAGCAAGGAAACAAGGCTGGATCAAGGGTCTGAATTCTTGGCCTGGTATTCCAAGTTGCCATGGTGGGATCCCAGTGCATCTCTCAGGAAGGAAGGACACCCCATTGCTGGGTGCTTGCTCTAGAGCCAGAGTGCCCGAGTTTGCATCTTGCTGTGCTTCCTCCCTCTCGGGAAGGACTTGATGTCCAGCTACTAGAGATGAAGGAGCCAGGCAGCATCTACCCATCTGTGTGCTCAGGGTCTGTCTTGGCCCCAGAGAGCAGCTTCCCCTGGAGATCACAGGCAGCCCTTGTCCTGTGCTGGAGCTGAAGACGGGGCCGTCTCTGCCCCATGTAGGACCCTGCTGAGCAATGTGTGCTCCGGAGCTCCTGGCCAGGGTGGTCGAGGCCGTGTCAGGCCTGAGTCGCCAGCTGTACTTTTTCCTCTTCCCAATTCTGTTTCTAATAGCTTCCTTTCTTGTATGTTGATCCCCAATAAATACCTTGCACCCCAAGCATCGCCTCAGCAACTGTGTCTGGAGGACCCAGTCTGCAGTACCATGCCACAGCTTTCTGGTTGTTTGCATTTCACCAAGTTAACTGACCTCTCTGTGCCTCAGGACCTAACCTGTAAAATGGAAATATTAGCATCATGTTTCATTTAATGGGCAACACCTTGGACGGTTTCACATGGTGCTAAAGAAGAAGAAAATCCGCAGGAGGAGGGCGCCAAAGAAGACCTCACCCCAAGCCAAGACCAGGGCGAAGAAATAAACCCACCTGTCAGAAAGGGGAAGGGGAAAGTTCTTGTGTCTCCATTTTTTTTAAATAAGAAGACATTTTATAATTGCTATTTTGTATTATTACATATTAATATAGACCAGATTACATTTTTTCAAATGACAAATTAAACAAAAAGAACATTTCTCTTTGATTCCCAAGAACCTCAAAATCAGCTGTCTGTTAGAGGATTCAGTCTCTCAGGACTCTGTGGCATTGTCCACAAGGACACCAACGGTGCTCAGTGTAAAAACCATTCTCTACTTGGTTTGCCCTGGGTCCTTGCTCAAGATGTCCACAGTCTTCTAATCAGGTTCTCAGCACCTGGTTCTGTCTTTCATCATTATCACGCACGGAGTCTGGCCCAGGGTAGGGTTGGCGTGTTCATATAGACCGTCCACAGAGGGGTGGGCGCACATTGTCCCTCCAACCCTGCAGGTGAAGCAAGCTCCACTTCGCATTTACAGTCATCTGGAAAGGAAAGAAATGTGCCTTTATGACAAACGTACTATAAAGCTCCATTTGGATGGGAAATAAATGTCCCAAGATGGTTCTACGTGGCATCATTCATTTTATGGCAGTTTCTGCCGCAATAAATCAAGATACTCATCAGGTGAAGTGAAAAGAAGATATTTTGATGAAAAGCTGCTTTTAAAATCTGTTTTTAGGCAGTTATTTTCATCCCTCGACAGCTCTCACGAGGAGCCCGCCATCTGGTCTCCATTTGGGGCCTACCTGTGTCTCTCGATCTTGACACCAGGAAGAGGGAGGAAAACTTTCCCCGGAGAATTTGCATTAGTTCGTATTCAGCATAGAAATTCGGAGTCTGAATGCACATTACCCATATGGGATAAAGAGCTTCAAGCAGATAATTTCGTTTATAATGGACTGGGGTCGACTATGCCTGCAGGTGACTGGCTGAAGCAAAGGTGCAACTCTGAAAATGCTGATCTTCAATCCAGATTGACAGCAGCTGTACTGTGCCAGCTGTCAAGAGATGCATCCTGATTTCAGAAGGGTCAAAATGTGAAATAAAATAGAGTCTGCATTGTAGACTCTATTATCTGAAAAGATTTGAAAATTCGATGAGATAATGACTCATGCTGACTGCTTAGAGCAGAGCCTAGAAAGTAGTAAGCCATTACCATCATCGTCACCATCATCACCATCATCACCTCATCACTTTCTGGCTTTACTTCGACCACAAACTGTCACCATGTGTTCACAAACAAGACCTACTCCGCTATCTCCAAATACTCCCTACTCCACTCATTTCTTTATTTTGTGCAATATCAAATGAGAAAGTGCTTTGTTGAGTGTCATCATAATAAAAATTATTATTATTATTACTATTCTGACACTAGCTCTGAGAGCACATACTCTCTCAACAGGTTTTCCTTTCTAAAAATCAAATAGTTGGATTGGATAAAAAAATTTTAGACTTTGTATTATGGAATATATCAAATCTATATAAATGACTCTAAAATAATTGGACAGTAAGCTAAAATACTTCTGGCCAATATACTCCCTCACACCCTGGACTATTTCAGACAGCATATCATTTTAGACCATGTAAGTATTACAAACCTTTCTAAGTCTAGAAGTTTATAATAAATTCAGATATTTGAGGAATCCCACTTAAGCTCTTGGCTGTTAAGAATCATTTTCTTTGCCCAGCTGAGTGAAGTGAGCCTCCTTTCTCCTCTACTACTTAGTTAATCCTTGCACCTTCCAGACAAGTGGAATAATAATAAAATAGATTTACTTCCCAATGGAATAACAACAAAAGACAAAATATATGAAACCTTCATTTTTAAGGCATCAAATATTAGAGAATGAAGGATTATCTAATACTGTATGATATTGCCAGATAATTATTAGCTTTAGTTAGCTAAATATTAGATAATGAAGGATTATCTATCATTATATGATCTCCAAAAGATGGAAAACAAACAAGGTGAGCCCTGTGACTGCCCGGAAAGCTTCTGTAATACTTGGCACAGAGGTGAGGAAGCTGGGCAGATTTCCTGAATTGAGGAGATAAAGCTAAATATCCAAGGAGACCATGGTGGCTACAGTTCCCTGGACAGGGTGCCAGAGAGAGAGAGGATAGACAGACCCCAGGAGATCTGCACAGGTCCTTCTTGATCATTCAGCGTATACATAGAAGAAAACCACCTGGGATGGGGGATGGGGTGGGAATCATTTGAAATGATTGAAATGATGACAAGGAACAGTTGACACAGGGTCAGAAATGGACCTCTTCTCTCCAGCCAGACTGGCAAACCCCATTCACTAGTTACAGTAGTCCCAAGAGTTTTATCTTTGTAGTGGGAATTTATTAGCCCTACTAAAAATGTTTCTGGTCCTGACTAAAATATCTTAAAAAGAAGATCCAAAGACCAATTGTTTAACAAAGTTCAAGAATACTTAGAGGAATACAAAAAGCACCAACAAGGTATAATACACAATATGTGGCATTCGATTGAAAATTGCCAAACATGTAAAAGAACAGGAAAATACAGTCCAAAATAAGCTGAAAAATGAATCAAACCAACCCAGAACTGACAAAAATGTTAGATTACCAAGCAAGGATATAAAAATAGTTTTATAACTGTATTCTATATATTTAAAAAGTCGAGACATAGAAAAAAAATTAAAAGGACCCAAATTAACTTCTACAGATAAAAGATATAATGTCTGAGATTAAAAATACACTAGTAGAATTAGTGGCTCATTAAAAAGACTAATGAATTCGAAGACAGCAGCAAAACTACCCAAAATTACAAAGAAAAAAATGTAATAATATCAATGAGCTCTGCTAAAACTTTAAACATATATACATACACACAATAGAGGGGAAGGATGGAAAAATATATTTGAAGAAATAGTGGCCAAAATGTTTTCAAATTTGGTGAAACCCATAAACCCATAGATATAAGAAGTTCAATGACCCCCAAGCACAAAAATGCAAAGAAACATACATCAAGGCACATCATAACCAAATTGCTCAAAACCCATGCTAAAGATAGCAACTTAAAAGCAACCAGAGTGACTGGGCGAGGTGGTTCATGGCTGTAATCCCAGTACCCTGGGAGGCTGAGGCAGGTGGATTGCTTGAGCTCAGGAGTTCAAGACCAGACTGAGCAAGAGTGAGACCCTCCTTCAATCTCTACTGAAAATGGAAAAATTAGCCAGGTGTTGTGCTGTGTGCATGTAGTCCCAACTACTTAGGAGGCTGAGACTGGAGGATCACTTGAGTCCAGGAGTCTGAGGTTGCTGTGGGCTAGGCTGACACTATGGCACTCTTGCCTGGGGCAACAGAGTGAGACGATGTCTCAAAAAAAAAGGAAAGAAAAAAGGCAACCAGAGGAGAGGGAAACACATTATGTATAGAGTCAAAAAGATAGGGATGATAGCAAATTTCACATCAGAAATACTCCATCTAAGAAACAGTGGAATACAAAAAGAAAAAATACTAACGAAAAAAGCTGTTAATCTATCATTCTTTACCCAGTGAATATATCTTTCACAAATGAAGGTGAAACAAATATGTTCTCACACATACAAAAAATGAAATAATTCTTTACCACTGGGCTTGCACTACAGATATATTAAACGAAGTTCGTAAGGCAAAAAGACAATGGTATTAGAAATATAAATCTATATGCACAGTGAAGAACACTAGAACTGGTAACTACATGGATAATATACAAGATTTTGAACATGGATAATATACAAGATTTTTAGTGTTAAGACAAAAATCACAATCTAATATGCTGTTTATAAAATATACAATATCAATGTAAAATGTCTAACAACAATAGCACAAAGTCAGGAATGGCAGAAATGGAAGTATACTGTTATCAAGTTCTTATACATATGTGAAGTGGTGTTATGTCCCTCAAAAGATAGAATGTGATAAATTAAAAAGATATACTGTAAACTCAAAAGCAGCCACTAAAATGACACAACAGTGAGTTATAAAGACAAAGCAGTGAGTTGAACTCGTGAGCTCAACAAAGGAGAAAAAAGATGGAATCATTAAAATACTTAATTGATCCAAAAGAAAGCAAAAAAGAGAAGAAAGAACAGAAGAAACAAATAGAAAACAAATAGATACCATATTTCAGCTTAACATATAAATCATCACATTAAATGTAAGTAGTCTAATCACCCCAACTAAAAGGCAGAGATGGTCAGATTCTACCAAAAAAAGGGGGGGGGGGAACTATGTGTGCCTACAAGAAAAGTACTTGCTAAATATAAAGACACAAGTAGGGGGTGGCCCCTGTGGCTCAGTGAGCAGGGAGCTGGCCCCATATACCAAGGGTCGCAGGTTTAAACCTGGCCCGGCTAAACTGCAACCAAAAAAAATAGCCAGGCGTTGTGGTAGGCACCTATAGTCCCAGCTACTCAAGAGGCTGAGGCAAGAGAATCGCCTAAGCTCAAGAGCTGGAGGTTGCTATGAGCTGTGATGTCATGGCACTCTACTGAGGGTGACAAAGCGAGACCCTGTCTCTTAAAAAAAAAATAAAGACACAAGTAGATTAAGAGTAAAAGGATAGGAAAAGCAAAGCATAGTAACAGAAATCAAAAGAAAACAACAGTGACTACATTAACATTGGACAAACCATGTTGGTAAATAGGAATATTAGTAGAGATAAAGGAGATCACTTCATAATGATAAAAAAGCAAATTGATCAGGAACAGATAGCAATCTCAAAAGTTTATGCACCTAATAATAACTTCAAAATACATGAATTAATAAACTTCTGGTCTATTTAAATAATTGTAAGTTTTTGTGTTCATTAATTATAATTGATATTTTGCCTTTTAATTTTCTTAATTGACAGCATTTGGGGGAGCAATTTTTGGCTTACAAGAAAACTTAAGCAAAAAGTACTAAAAAGTTCTCATGCACCCCCTCGTTCTCTCCTCCCCAGGTTCCCTAACTACTAACATTTTGCCCTAGTGTGGTACATTTGTTGGTGTTGATGAGCCTATATTGGTACGTTCTTATTAACTAAAGCCCGTAGTTGACATTAGGGTCCACTCTTTGTGTTGTACATTCTATTGGGTTTCTGTATGTGTGTGATTTTTCTCTAATTGGGTTTTGACAAATGTATAATGACTAGCATGGTGTAGAAATGTAGAAATGTAGTTTGATAGCTGATTTCTTCTTTGCTGTATTATACTCCGATAGGACAGCGCCACCCAGAACGGTTTCACTGCCCTGAAACATACTCATCCCTACCTCCTTCCCTGGTGAATTGCTGCCAACCACTGCTCTTTTTATTATTTTATTTTATTTTATTTTCACTGCTCTTTTTATTATCTCCCTTGTTTTGCCTTTTCTGGAACCTCATACAGTTGGTTTCAAGCAGCATGTGGATTTTCAGACTGGCATCTTTCACGTAACAGTAAGCACTTCAGTTTCCTCCATATCTTTTTGCGACTTGGTAGCTGATTTATTTCTTTACTGTGTCATACTTGGTTGTGCAGATGTCCCACAGTTTGCTTATCCATCCATCTCCATCTCCTGAAGGACATCTTGGGAGCTTCCAAGTTTGAGGAGTTACGAGTGAAGGTGCTATAAACATTTGTGTGCAGTATTATGTGTGGCCACTTTTCTGCTCACGTGTGTAAATACAATGGAGTGTTTTGGCTGGATCATATGGGTGGCCAGAATATGCAGTGTTTAGTTTTGTGAGAAATTGATAAACCGTTTTCCCACCAGCAATGAACGAGAGTTCCTCTTGCTCCACATCCTTCTTAGCATTTGGTTTTGTCAGTATTTGGTCATTTCTCATTGTTATTTCATTGCCTTTAAACCTTCATGAATAAATTTAAGGTTTTATTTGATATTTTGAGTCTTTATGTTTAATTTATATTTTTGATCAAAGTAAACATTGAATATCATTACTATTCAGTATTATTTTAATCTTTAGATTGTTACTGTCCGTAGAACACAATTGTGTGAAATTTTGTTATGACAATAAAGGGCAGAAAAATTGGTTATGGAATAAACACGCCATAATGTATAAATTGTATACACGTATATTTTGTTGTTCATCAAAACACTGACAGCCCAGCAACACTCCAGAAATGCTCTGTAGCATTTACAGTTAGTCATTTTTTGTATTTTGCCAACTTCTAATCACATCTGACATTTCCATCATTATAAGGTTCTATTTGCCGAGGTAGGATGAAGGACGTACTTAACAGTTTCATGGCTTCGTTCGTAAGGCAAGATTCCCAGAAATGTGGGATTGGCCTCTTTCTGGACCTCTGCCTCCACACAGTCCTATGGGGGGGTCATAGTTTTTGAGAATCATTGAGAAGCTATAGACATTCTCAGTAGAAACGTGAACATACAAAGATAAAGACAAAACTGTGTGTGTTCGGGGGTTCACGGACTCCCTGAATCTCCCGTGTGGAGCCCACAGATCCCTTCGCTGCAGCTCAGCACCCCCCGCTCCCAGTTTCCCGCATGTTCCTGCCACTTCTGTTGCCCTGATGCACAGTCCTGAGCTTGCCCTTCTTCCTCCTCTCCCTTCACGCTCCTCCAGGGGTTTCCATTTCCTTATGCAGCAGTTTCCTCAGTCTGCCATTGGAAGGACTCAGCAATCCTGACTCCATGTGATCAGACTTATCTCACTGTGTTCCCTTCATGCAGCCCAAGTTCCCTTTACCAGGCCACTGCCAGTCTGGGCAACTTGCTCTCCTCTGGGTGTGTCTCTAGACTTTCTCGTTTCTTTGATATATATATATGTTATATATGATAATATTATATGTTACATTATATTATATTATATTCATATATAATACACACACACACACACACATATATATGCATTTCCCACTAGAAATTCCTTGTTCCTCTGTGGAAATTCTGCCATTATTCAAGATTCCTTCGTGTCAACTTTTCTCCCAATCCCCACCTATCCTTCTTTTTCAGACCTCTGTGAACACCTGTTTTTGTGCTCATTCTTTCACCTCACCATGCTTCCATCTTCCCTTCCCTCCCTCCTTCCCTCTTTCCCTCATCCATTCACTGAATTATTTAGCTGTTCACTAAGCTTTGCTGAGTGTGTATTGTACAGGGGACTCTACTGGGACAGATGATTCCTGATCTGCAAGGTCAGAGACAAATGGGAGCACATCCAAGTGGGCCCTGAGGGAGGTCTGGGCTGGAGGGCAGCAGTGGAGTCTTCTCTCTGGCGTCAGAGCCTGGCACTGCCAATGCCAACTGGGTGACCAGGGCCAAGTTCCTTCACTGCCCTTTGCCTATTTCATTATCTGTAAATCAAGGTAATAAGGAGACCTACCTCACAGTGCCCATATGGGGATTAAGTGAGTTTAGTAGCTAAACCTCTAAGAAGAGTGCTTGGCAGGGAGTAGGACCCGATAATACTTAGCCCCAGTAGCGAGGGAGGCCATTCATAGGCATGAAGTCAGAAGATGAATTTTAGGACTGTCAGGTCATAGAACTTACATACAGACCACCCAGTTGGCAGGCAGGTCAATGGCCTTCTAAGATATTAGGAAGTATTTTATTGAAGTAGGGAGAGTTTGGAAGCAGATGATTGCTTTCAATTCATGGCTTGTACCTTTCTAAGCTGGAGAAAGCAGACAAGTCATTTAAACTTTCTTGGCCTCAATTTCATCATCTGTATTATGGGGATAAAGCCTCTGCTGAGGATTAAATGAGAGTGTACATGAAAGTGCTTGAAAATGGAGAGAGAGAAGGAAGGAAGGACAGAAGGAAGGAAGGAAGGAAGGATGGAAGGAAGCAAGGGTCAGATCCAAATGTATTTCAAAGAAATAGCCAGAGATTTATGCTTGAAGTTTTAAACTTATTCTTAAGGGCGAGAGTGCATGTGGAGAGTGTTTTATTATGATATTGACTTTGTAAGTTTAAATCCACCAACTTTTTATACTAAGAGCATTTAATGTTGAGCGGCTTGCTTTCTTATGTTATTACTTGTATGACATATTAACCCATCATATACTTTCACCTTCTGAATAGCTAAATCACATTTCCGGTGCCTGGCCATAAGTGACTGAGACTCACTCAGAACACTTGAGAAAGTTGACAAGTTGACTAACATGCAGAAAATTCATGAGTAACAGAGTAAGAACACTGCAGATTTCCATATATCACTTTTATTGAAAGTTAAGTCACTCTTTGCCATGAAAATAATTTATAGGGCAATGTTCCATCTGAGAAAAAAATGAGAATGAATGGTATTTGTCAAGATGCTGATGAATATGTTTCAACATCAGTGAGCAAGAGCAAGTTTCACAAAAAACGTAAACCGCACCAAGATTATTTATCATTGTAATGATTTCAGGTTCCTTTGGTAAAAAAGGAAGAAGTTTGGCTGAATTAGGTATCACTTCTCTGTCATCTGCGGCTCTGAGCCCCAGGAGGCTTTGGCAGGGGACCAGAGGCCAGAGTGAGTCTGGGTCAGGGCATTTCCTGTCTTCTCCTTCCAGGCGACATCAAGGTTCTGGCACCTGCTGCCTCCCTGGCTGCTGCTCCTCTTCGCTGCCCAGGCCTCTGTGTCGCCTCTGCTGAATGCTCAGTTTCCCTTCCTGGTTACCTTCCCTCTGCCCTGACCTGGTACATAAATAGAATTTCATCAAAATCTCACCTACAGGCTCGGCGCCTGTGGCTCAAGCGGCTAAGGCGCCAGCCACATACACCTAAGGTGGCAGGTTCGAATCCCCAGCCCGGGCCCGCCAAACAACAATGATGGCTGCAACCAAAAAATGGCCAGGCGTTGTGGCGGGCGC
>CAUYQS010112265.1:0-75897 GCA_963574585.1 Otolemur crassicaudatus | reverse complement strand
CCTCCCAAGTAGCTGGGACCACAGGCGCCCGCCACAACGCCCGGCCATTTTTTGGTTGCAGCCGTCATTGTTGTTTGGCGGGTCCGGGCTGGGGATTCGAACCCGCCACCTTAGGTGTACGTGGCTGGCGCCCCAGCCGGTTGAGCCACAGGCGCCGAGCCCATGTTTTATACTTCTGATAATCCTATATAAATTAAGGATAGATTTGTCAAACACTATATTTGTTAGAGCAAAAACACACACTTAGGAAAAATTATTATGCATGCTGAATTTCATATCTGGGGAGAAAGGCTGTCTAATTTCTCTGGATAGGAGCACATGTGTTTATAAATTTTTAAAAAGGTGTGAAATCATACTATGCTATTAATGAAGTATTTGTTTGCTACCTTATGAGATTATAATAATTATTATTAGAAAATAGTGATTTCCTACAATATGTCCCAATTATCATTTTTATGATTTATTAGTCACAGTTTTTACATTAAATTAAACAAAGTTCCTGTAGAACTTGTTTAATACAAAAAAATTATTTATATTTACAGTATAATGTATGTTTGTCATGAAGAAAAGAAAACATTTGACAAATGAAGAATTGCTTAGTTTTCTTTCCCCTAATATCTTGCCACTAAGCCTTAATTTTTATAGCATGCTAGATTAGAAAAGGGGAAAAATAAGGCTCAAATGGAGAAACGGCACTGTAAAAATGTGTCGAACGTTTCTCTTTGATGAAAAATGAGACCCTTATTTTAGTGAATATGTTATTGCCTCAATGCTGGGGGAAAAGCAACCATCATTAGAAAAACGAATTGCTCAGCTGTTTATAAGCAAAAAGCTCTGGGGGAATTTCTCAGGACCCCAAAGGCAAAGCATTAGAGGGTTATGCAAACATATGTTGCAGGTGTTTTAGGGGAGACAGGTGGGCAAACCTCAGCTATGGAAGGAAAGTTAGTTTAATATGCTGTAACTGAAATGAGATAACCTAAATGCATCCAAGTACAGAGACGCCATGGCAGGAGTGAACTGGAGCTGTAGAGCAAAAACTCTCCCTAAAATAATTATCTTGTTAGTGCCAAGCAAACAGAATTTTTCTCTTCTTGTAGTTTTATAGAAAACAAACACTGCCAATTACTTTTTTTTTTAAACTAAAGGTATTTTAAACCTGGAACAAAGAACAGCCTGAAATAGAGATAATTATCTGAAAAAGATAAGGATGAAGTATTGTTGCCTTTATTTAAACAAATATTCCTAAGGAGACAGTTTGCTGTAATATTCCCTCTTTGGTTCACCAGGCAACATTAGATTTATCATAATTCTCCTAAAGCCTAAGATATTTCTATATTAAAATGCTAATTTTGTCTTTTCTTTTGCCTGTAATTAAAGCTGAGGAAATTTGTGGTCTGATATTCACTGATTGCTAGAGGGTTCACAAAGGTCTCAACATTTCTGTCTCTTATTGCCACACACTGCCCTCTTCATTAAATATAGATACAGTATGACAGTGAATCAAAAAAGCAGACATCACACGTACAATCCTACAGGGGCACAAAATTTTTTGTCTTTCCACATGCACACACACATATCAATAAGTGGTACTACTGCATCAAATCTAGACTTTGTCTCTTAGTTCCACTTCTTCATTGCCCCAAAGTTGATTTTTCATCTTATGTTTTCTGTGATTGAGGACAATCCTCAGTTTACTATGTCCTTAGGTATAATAGTATACTGAGCCTTGCCTTCCATATCTAAACTGTTTTTCTTTTTAAGAACCTATATCATAAATTAATTTCAAGTACTATGACATAAATTCAGAAAACATCAGGTTTGGAAAAATAAAACCTAGTTTAGTTTTTTTAAACAATACTAAAACCCCAAAATATGTGGGTATGATGTATTTATCAATTAACATAGATCTTAGTGAAAAATATAAATATTTGTAACTTTGTTGTAAATAAGAATATTATTTCAGTTCCATCTCTGACTTAAATATTAATGATTCCTAAGTATTTTGATAAGAAATGTATGTCATGATAGGAAATAAAAATTTTAGAGCAATTGACAAAAAAAATTAGATAATTCTCAACTATGTATCTATATACTGAAACAACAAAATTAGAAGAGAAAAAGTTAAAAAAAAAAAAAAAAGGAAGCAAAAACATCATTAATTGGGTAAAGACAGAGACAAAACCTCTGATGCCATGCCAGCCTCATTTTACATACTGAATAAGCCCAATTCCCTAAAGTGACATCCCCATCTCTACCCTGGCAAGCCGAGATCTCAGATGGCAGAGAAGCATTTTAAACCACCTGTGCGTTATGCTCGACTTTAGCTTCGCACAATAAATAGACACCAAAAGAGAAATAAAATTTTTCCCTTTTCTAATGTATTTACATTTTTGAATTCAGCATGCAGGAAGATGCCAGAGTAACATGCCCTATCCCCACCCCCATTTGCTATTTATGCATATGGAAATTAGGAGTTTAGGGCTACACATTTTTTTTTTTTTTAACTATTATTGGGCCTCGAAATACTCTTTTTGGATAGTTGGCTCTTTTCCGTACCGCTGAACTCTTCACCCTTTTCCTTCCTTCAGTGTCAGTGGGGTGGAGGAGCTTAACTCAGTGGTTTAAAGAAATTTGGAATCCCATTTGTCTTCCTAAGAGTGATTCCCAACTTTTATTAGTTAAATGAAAAAGAGGAGAAAAGGTGATCTCAAAAAAACTCTGAAATATCCTAATTTAGGAAACAAACTTAAAGTCTTTGATATAAAAACTGTCATTGAAATTTTTTTTTAGAAGTGTTAGAATAGTTTAGTTAAATTGTCATCAAAATACAAGCAATTCAAGAATGACATTAGGATTTTTTGGCCTTCATAAGTCTGTGACCCTACAGGAGGACTAATGTGAAGATACAGTGTGACCGTATTTTCTTTTTCCTATCTTCTTCCCTTTCATTATCTACTCTTATAATTGCCAGGGAAACAAAAGCTCAGGTCTGGTAAGAAGAAGCCTTGCACAGCCACTTTTAGTACAACTGTGGGAGTAATTTCAGTGAGAAAACATCTTGGAATTAAAAATTCATTTATTATAAAAATCTCTTATTAAGGTCATTTGCTTATACTGTATTTTTTGTGATGCTTTTTGTAAACACTGAAACATCAATATTGAACTTTGAAATTTTTAATGGAGAGATTAGAGTAACACACAAATTAGAGTTACATTTTCTTAAGTGAGCCCATTCTCTTCATAACATGGCATGTCAAGTTACGCCACAGGAAAGACCATTGAGAGGAGTCTATGTAGATGAACTTTTGCCCTTCTTGACTATTTTATCCTAGAGTTCATGTGCCATTATAAAAATGAACACTGATCTCAGATGTGAATTTCTCTAAACGGTGGATATTTTCTTTTTAATCAATGATCTTTAATAAATCTCAGCCTTAAAACAAAAGCCACCTCAAAAGTTTAGTGATGATGGATGGCACACCAATCCCAAGCTGCTCACATAATATTGATGCTATAAGTTTTTAATCTTTTTTGTAGCATGGACTATCCTGCTTTATAGTAAAGACTTTAGTCTCCTTTTCAGAGTAATGTTTTAAAAATAGCATAAAAATAAAATGTATAGGGCTGTAAGGGAAATCAATTATAATGAAAAACAGTAATTAAAATATTGAACAAGTCTTTAACTCAGTGATATGTGCTTTTATATTAATTCATTAAATAACAAGATGTAGTGATTGGTCTAATCAGTACTACAATTTTGAAGAGTGTAAATAGTATTTCAGGGTATCTTTATGAACTCTAATGTGATATGAAAAATCTGTGATTACTATTAGTGACAATGTTTCAGTTACTGCTAATAATATTGTAGTTTGTTGCCTTTACCCATATTTGGAGAAAATATGAATGTCACTAAGGGCTTAATGAACATGAAGATGTAAATTTTTCCCAAGTTCTTAGATTCCCTGAATTCTATCCATGGACTATTTGGGGGCATACAGTCTTTTCACAGAAACCTGAAAGGTACCTGGGGATAAACAGCTTTCTTCTTGGTAAGATTTAGATACCAATCGTAGATACTACTGTACCCATTATTAACCTTTTAATTTTCTTATATGATTATATACAGGGATGGTGGTCAAAATATAAAACAACTGGTTTAGCGCAGGCAGCTAGTCCTGATAGGGATGGAGGAGGAAACCTGGAAAGACTCATCATGCCAGGATTTAATTCCTCTGATGCTGGATTTCTTTACCTATTCATATAGAAATAACTTCAACATTTTAATGACAGTTATAGCTGCAACACCAGCATAATGTCAGCCAGCCGCGGATAGTAGTAATATTTAGGAGAGGGGTATGTTTAGATGTACAAGTTTTGCCTTAGATAGCATCCAGTGCTTCACCTAAATGAATGAGAAGTGAGACTAGAAGCCAGATGAGCATGAGGAGGATTGGAGAATGCTCACTTCCAGTGAAGTAGCTGTCAACTTCTGGAGAGCCCCCTCCTTCCAGGTTAATGCCCCCGAGAGGGTTCACGTGCTGCCGGACTGCTCACAGCAGAGAGATTTATCTGTAGAGGGCTGTTCCGTAAGTGACCACCTATGTTTTAGAGGTGGCTGAACTTTCTTAATCTGAGGTCTAAAATAGCTCTCTTTTAAGAGACCATCTTCTAAAAAATCAAATTAGTTACTTGGGGGTCTAAGATCCCCTTGTTGGAACTCTGAAGCAGGGAGGAGAAACAGGGTTGCACAGTTAGTTCACAGGGGCCCAGAAAGAAGGTTGAGATAATCTTAAGTAGTCATCTCATCTGGGTGAAGCACAGTCTGGGGGGGTGGGCATTCGTTTTGTAGTAGTTATTCTGTGTGCAGGTATGGTGGTTTTAGTTTCCTGTTTCCATATTGAAAACACCTGTGAGAGAGATGACTTATTAAATGAAAGAGAAAAAAAGCAACATATCGAACACTGTACAAAGAATAATCCTTTTAGTGTAAATATTTTTTTTAAAATAAAAAAGTACAAATTCATATAGAAATGCAAACAACTCAGAATAGCTAAAAACAACCTTAAAAAAGATAGAGATTCTGAATTCTTACTTCCTAATTTTCCAACTTACTAGAAAGCTGTAATAATTGAGACGGGGCGGTACTGGCCTAAGTACAGACATACATGGGGCCTGACAAGTTTGCAAACTTGTCAATATGTGCTTACACTGGCCGCACTATACAAATGGCTCAGGAAGGTTTTATAACCTTGTATACCAGTTGTGTTCATGTCAATGTGTGGCAGTGTCTTGCCAAGTAGTGTTCATTATTGTTGTTGTGTGTTTTTGTGTGATGTCACAAGAATGTCAGAGATTGAATTAGAGCAAAGAACAAATATTAAATTTGGGCAGTGACTGTGGCTCAGTGGTCCCATATACCAAGGGTGGTGGGTTCCAACCCAGCCCCAGCTACACTGCAGCAACAACAAAAATAGCTGGGCACTGTGGCGGGCGTCTGCAGTCCCAGCTACTCAGGAGGCTGAGGCAAGAGAATCCCCAAAGCTGAAGAGCCAGAGGTTCCTGTGAGCTGTGACACCAGAGCACTCTACTGAGAGTGATAAAGTGAGACTCTATCTCTTTTTTTTTTTTAAAAAGGAACGAATGTTAAATTTCCTGGCAAGAGTGGAAGTGAAATCAGGAACATTGTAGTCCAAGTTGATGGGGATAACACCATAAAGAAAATGGCAGCATATAAATATACATTAAATGTTTTTCTGAGGGGAGAGAAAGTATCATTGACAAAGAAAGGTAAGGGCGGCCAGTATGAGCAGAATGATGAAAACACTGCAAAACTTCACTGAATGGTGTGTCAAAAGCTCAGCTGACTGTGAGAAACAGAGCAGACCAAGTAGACATCAATAGAAAAATAAGAAAATCTTAACTGAAAATCCTGGCATGAGAAAGGTGTGGCTTTTGCATCAGGACAATACACCAGCTCACAAGGCACTGTCTGTGAGGGGGTTGTTAGCCAGTAAACAAATAACTGCATTGGAACACCATCTCTATTCTCCTGATCTGGCCCCCAATGACTTTTTCCTTTACCGTAAGATTAAGGAAATAATGAAAGGAAGGTATTTTGATAATATCCAGGACATCAAGGGTAATACAACAATAGCTCTGATGGCCATTCCAGAAACAGTTCTAAAATTGCTTTCAATGCTTTGACTAGGTGCCGGTGTCAGTGCACAGCTCCCCAAAGGGAGTACTTTAAAGGCGACTATTCTGTCAGCAATGAGGTAGGCTACAATTTTTCCTAGGATGAGTTCATGAACTTAATTGTCAGACCTCTTAGATGAGTGGAACAAAAATGAGAGTCTAGAAATAAATACTCATTTATGGATGATTTTGACAAAAAGGGGAAAAGAAGTTTTTTCAACAAACATAACAGCATACACACATGCCAAAGAATGAATCTGAACTCTTACATCACACCATACACAAAAATTAACGTTAAGTAGATCACAGACCTAAATGTAAGATTCCAAAATATAAGATCTTCCTCTTAGAAGGAAACAAAGAATAAACATGTGTGGTTCTGGGTTAGGAAAAACAAATTCTTTGATATCACTTCAAAAGCACAAGTGACAAAAAAGAAGGTTGGTAAGTTGTACTACATCACAATTAAAAATGTTTATGTTCAAAGAATTTCATTAAGAAATTAAAAATATGATCCACAGATGAAAGAAGATATCTGCAAATAATATGTCTAATAAAAGTCTTATATCCAGAATATATAAAGAACTCTTAAAATTCAATAATAGCACAATTAAAAATGGATGAAGGATCTGAAAAGACATTTCTCCAAAGAAGATAAAAAGGGGGCCAATAAGAACATGACAATATGTTCAATATAACTGATCATCAGGGAATACAAATGAAAACCACGAGATATAATTTCAGACCCACCAGAATGACTATCATAAAAAAAGATCTAAGTGTTGGCAAGGATGTTTAGAAATTGGAACTCTTATATAATTCTGGTAGAAATGTAAAATGGTGCATCCACATTGGAAAACAGTTTGGCAGTTTCTCAAAATGTTAAATGTAGAGTTACCAATGGACTTAAATTCCATTCCTAGGTATAATATATACCCGAGAGAAATTAAGATATATGTCCATATAAAAATTTGCACAGGAAATGTTCACAGTAGCATAGTTCTTAGAGTGGAAACAATCCAATTATCTATCAACTGATGAATGGATAAACAAAATATGGTATATCTGTGATGGAATACTATTGGCAATAAAAAGGAACTAAGTACTGATACATGCCGCAAGGATGAACCTCAGAAACAGTACGCTAAATTAAAGAAGCCAGTCACAAAAGAGCATATATTGTATGATCCCCTTTACCGAAAATATCCAAAGGAAAACCTACAGTAGATTAGTGGCTACCTAGGGTAAGGGGTTTAGGAGTGGGGAAAATTTTAGAGAGGAGGAGTGAAGTGGGAGTAAAGTATGCTTATGGCCACAAAGTTTCTTTCTGGGATATTTAACATGATCTAAAATTACATCACGGTAATGGTTGTTAACAACTCTGTGAATATACTAAAACTCACTGAGTTGTATTGCTTTAAATGAGAAGATTTTATTATGTGTAAATTGTATCTCAATCCTACTATTAAAAACAAGAAATACAGTATGTGCTGGTAAATGCCCACACACAAACACACACATACTTTTTTCTTCTGAAGGAGGAAAAGGACTGATACAGAAGGGGGATTAGATGGAGATGCTTGTTTTTATAGTTTGTATCTCTCCACTGTTGTAAATTCCTTTTCATGAGCTATATTGCTCCTCTCCTCGTTCTCTGTCAATAGGGATTATGTCCACATTGGGTTTGTAGGCCCAGGTTAGGTCTAATTTCTTCTTCACTTTAATTAACAAAACTTAACTCTTTAATGTTACTTAAGAGAAAATAAAAGATAAAAAAGTTTATACCCTTCTCAGCTTAGTTTTTTATGGCACACATATCAAAGATAAAGCAAGTACGGCACACATATCAATGATTAAAGAAGTATGCACTTCACAATTCTGGCTGAGTTTGTTACTACCACACTGCTTTCTCTCTTCTGGATCTGATAATAACTTTCAGTGACCTTCTAAATGTGCTGTCAATCTTAAAATTTCTTGTTAAATTCTTCTCCTCTTTATCCATCCACTACTACCTATTTGAACAAAACCCAAACTTCCATCTCTAGAACCAACATTCAGAGTACCTCCTAGATAGAATTCTGGATCCAGGACTTGAAAATTTTAGGGTTGGGAAAGTTTAGGAATTCTACCTCTTAGTGACTAACACAGCAAGACCACATTGCAATAAGTCTATGACCCTTATTCCAGTTCAGATCTGTCTTAATTTTTGCCTTGACTATTACTAGTCTCTAATCTCATTCCTGATTTATACACAGACTACCACCAGAGTCACCTTTTAGAAATTTAGACCTGATTTTTTAAATTCTCTCTTCAGTTCTTAATTAGGTCCTCACTGATAATCAAATAATGTTTTAATTTCTTAGCATGGCACGTGAAGACCTCTATGATCTGGGCCCTAAAATAGTTCTCATATTATCTCCAGAGGACTCTCCATTTTACCCACAACAGTCTATGATTGTTCCTTTTATCTCTAGGCTTTAGATAAACTGTTCCCTTGAGTTAGAATGGTCTCTGCTCACTATTTTTGCTTATTGAAGTTTCTTTCATTCTTTCATTCTTAGTTCAAATACTACCTCCTACATCAAGCCTTCTGTGAATTTCCACGTTGCTCTACTCACTCCATTCTTGCAGCATGCTAGTCTTTAATTTTGTATGTATTTCATCCTGTCTTGCATTTTTGTTAGTCGTGTACCAGTCTGCCTTCCACATAGACAGTAAATTTATCAAGAGTAAGTAAGCCCATACAAGCCCATGTCCAGATCCCTGTAGCCTGCCTGTAGTAAAGAGTCTGGCACAAGCCATATGCTTGCCTATGAACTAGATAAACCAAAGAGCTTACCAGAGTCTGGCTTTCAAAGTAATATCTGCAGAAAAGTAGGGTGAGAATTTGCATGTGTGGATGACTAACAATAGGTTCAGAGAAAAGGCGTTTCTTAAATGTCTACATAAGTCCTACCTCTGTATGGAATAGGTTGAGGCCAAAGACTTATGAAACGTTACAATTATCACCATTCTAGAAAGAAGCTCTGAAGTTCTCACTGGCAAGGAGTATGATCTCATTGCTCTCACAATTTTTCTGGATGAACAGAATTCTAATTCACTGCATTCAATTATGTACCACCAGGATCACAATTCAGGTAACAAAAATGGAGATAAGTCCATTGAATAATCACATAAGCTGCCTATCCAAGTACAGGAAATTAGCAAGTAGAGTGCACATGGCTTGCCCATAACATCTGACCCCCCTGTTTACTGGGTTATCTCACTAAGGAGCAGCTGGTTTGCCTGAGACTTCATAGTAGCATTACCAGGCAACTGTGACAAGCTGGATGTTATTTTAAAACCAAGGAGTGCCAGTTAAGCTGGATGGGAATAAAGGTTGTGAAATGCCAATATGAGAGGAGAAGCAGGGCAACCCAAGAAAAGTTAAGAAAACACAGAGCTGGGGTAAAGATGATACAAAAAGAAAACATCTTCTGTCTCTCTCCATGCATCCACTCATCTGTGAATTCTTCTATTCCCATGGGTTAGCCAGTGTCCTAGGTACCAGGTACCAAAAGTCATGCCCCTGCCCTTAAGAAGCTTCTATTAAAGCATGAGACAAATGTAAGGCTGTGGCTGTGATGAATGCTTAGAAAAGGATTTATACGATATTACAATACAGGGGAATTTTATTTCAGAAAGATCAGGAAAGACTTTCCAGAAGTCGAGATAGAATGTTATAGATGCAGAGGCACTGACTATGTTTTTGTTGTTTGGGGAAGATTCTGGAGAAGAGAGGTACAGCTCAGTGAGGAGAGGATGAACTTGCTGCTGTCCTCACTCTTAGAGCTCTCACTGGCAATGTGATTTTTTTCCTAGACCATACTACTTAGTGATTAATGATGTCTAGAACCATCAAACAGTATCTGTATATACAAGTACATAAGAAGCAAAAAGACAAGTAAAAAAAATCAATAAATGATAATATATTGTACCCTTAAATCATCTAGGGATTGTTCTATATAACTTGAAACTTGGATAATTCAAAGGTTTAAGAAAGAGTGTACTCATTTGTGAGGCATCAGTTAAACAGAGAATTTAAAGAAATAAGCCACAGTTTAGCTAGGTGTGGGGGCTTGTGCCTGTAATCCAAGCTACTTGAGAGGCCAAGGCAGGAAGATCACTTGAGGTCAAGAGTTTGGGACCAGCCTGGGGAATACAGCAAGACCTCATATGGAAGGAAGGAAGGGTAGGAAGGGAGGTATGGAGGGAGGAGGGGTGAGAGAGAGAGAGAGAGGGGAAGAAGAGGAAAAAGAAAGATAGCCAGCCAGGCATGGTGGCACATGCCTGCAGTTCCAGCTACTTGGGAGACCGAGGTGGAACTGTTTAAGCCCGGGAGTTTGAGGCCGCAGTGAGCTCTAGCCCAGATGACAGAGTGACACCTCATCTCTAAAAATGGATGAATGAATGAATCAACCAACTAACCAACCAACCAACTACAGCTTAATATGTCACAAATGAGGTCAAGCCCATTCAGCCTTCCTTCTTTCTTTTAGAAAAAGTACATCAGTATCAGCTATTATTTATTGGTACCTAATAGGTACCAGACCACATTAGTTCCTTTATAAGCATTATCTTATAGTCACAACAATTTCACAGAAAACGCTGCCATTTTATAGGTAAAGCAACAAGTTCAGAACGGTTACTGGTTTGCCCAAAGTCATGTGAGATATAAAACAGTCAGGAACTGAATCTAGTTTGGCCTTTGAACCTCTTCTGGCTACACATACCAGTGGTTGTTCTAGTTGCATATTTTCATATTTATGAAAATATGAAGAACACTGTTAATTACCAATTTTCCTTGACCACTATCCCCTAGTTTTGTGTTTCCTTCAGTAATCAGTTTATATGTCTTCAATAGTACTTCATAAATTTCCATATGTCCTCAAATTAAGGAAAATTTGGACACATTAGAGAGAATTTTGTTGGGAAATGCTAAATTTTCTGTGCATTCAAGGATAATCATCCCTTTGTCAACAACAGCACTGTGTTGCTGACTGACTCATATTTCCACCTCCAGATTCAACACTATCTTTATTTCTCTCTCCTTCCTGTCTACAATACTTTTGCTTTTTATTTTTTGTCACTGTTTCAATCTGAGAGGACACTTTTATTTCCCCTTGAATGTGTTTACCAAATATTGGCAACAACTTTCAACAGAGTTATTTATTATTAATCACAGTTGATCTCTCTACAACATTTGTCACTTACCATTTCCATGTTCTTGGAATTATCTACCTTTAGGCAATTCTAATTCTATCTTCTCAGGGTTTTTCTAAATCTTCTCCATATGTTCCTTCCTCTTGATCCTATCATTTCGTTGATATTGTTATTTCCTATGATTTCTCTACCGCTCTCTTCTCATTTCTTCAATATATCATTCCTGGAGACCACTTACATTCCCCCACTACAATAAATATTTAAGTTCTGAGACTCTCACGTCTGTAATTCTGGTCCAGATTCCTCCTTTGGGATTTAGACATACCTTTCCAGTTGCCTTCTTACTATATCTGCCTGGATATCCCTCAACCTCTCAGAATCAAAGCATCATCCAACCTTCTTCTATCTACTGCAAACTCACTCATCTGCACATTTTCTCACCAACTCAATCCATAGTTAAATACCTGGAAAATGTAACTAAATGTTTACAGCCTACAGCTAATTATTCACTAAGCCCTACAGATAGTCTTTCTTAAATGTTCCTTGAAATTATATTCTACATTTTCTGTTTTTCAAGAAGCTTCTAATTAATTTGTATTTTAAAAAAGAGGGAAAAGAAAGAAGGAAACAATGAAGAGAAGGAGGAAACAGAATGCTCATATTATCTCTATGCCACTTTGTTTTCCCACACCAAAAGGAACAGTTGGCAGAAAATGATAGTTTAAAGAAAAATATACATATACACACACACACAAACATTAAATCCTGCAATGAAATCTTTTAGGGCACCAAACTGTGTTACTGGTATGGCACTGAAATCTCTCCTTCCTCGTTTTAACCAGGTCAATTCCTATTCAATGTGTAGGTCCTAAATTTTATTCAATACTATTCCAAATACTGTCTCCTATATAGTTGGTTAGTTTCTAGAACTCAAATTCAAGGAAGTTCAAATAAGAGAGCTCAAATAAGATGTTACGAATTAATTAAGTAGTAGATTTCAAATTAATAGCTGACAATCTCGTCAGAGGTTCCTGTTGTAAGTATAATATGTAATAGTTGCAATCTTTAGGAGAAAATCTAGCTAGACTCTCCAGATCAGTGGTTCTCAACCTATGGGTCGTGACCTCTTTTTAACAACGAAAAAATATTGCAGCATTAGTAAGGTTGAGAACCATGGGTTCTGGCTGGGAAGATGAAGCCAGAAAGAAGTTCTACCTCTTTCCTGGGTAAAATAACTTAAACTATTGCTGTCATTTTAGTGCCTTCTTCAAATTTTCCCACATGTTGCTGTTCCTCAAACCATGCAGGCACCACACAATATCTACTTTAAGCATAATAAATTTGAAATACTCTATTTTTATTGTTATAGGAACAAGAGAGAAGTGATAAATAAGGCACTTGTACTGTAACAAGAACCTCAAAAACAGGCTGGAAAGAATCAAATCACTAACAATCATAACTTCTAACATGATGGGCAGACCTAGGGCTGACATTTCTGTGAAACAGCTTTCAAGTTCACCAATTCATATCTCTGCAACACATTTCCAGTGAACAGTACAGAGGATAAAGTTGAAGGGGCTGTGAAATACACTAAGAATGTCAGAGTGCAGAGAGAAACATGAAAACTGAACTCAGGATTTACTGAAGCAGCCATGCAGGAAAAAGATGTTAAAGTGTCAGTATCTTTCAAAAGGTTAAGGGAGGGAACAATTATTTCCAATTTGCCTCTTTAGAAATCAAGTTTATTAATAATTAGGAGGGAAGGGGTGGTGCCCGTAGCTCAGTGGTTAGGGCACTGGCCACATACACTGAGGCTGGAGGGTTCGAGGCCAGCCTGGGCCTGCTAAACAACGACAACTGCAACAACAACAACAAAAAGGCGTTGTGTCAGGTGCCTATAGTCCCAGCTACTCAGGAGGCTGAGGCAAGAGAATACCTTAAGCTCAAGAGTTTGAGGTGCTATGAGCTGTGACACCAGGGCACTCTACCAAGAGTGACACAGTGGGACTTTTATCTCAATAATAATAATAATAATGATAAAGAGGAGGCTCGGCGCCTATAGCTCAAGTGGCTAAGGCGCCAGCAACGTACACCTAAGGTGGCGGGTTCGAATCCAGCCCAGACCCGCCAAACAACAATGATGGCTGCAACCAAAAAAATAGCCGGGCGTTGTGGCAGGCGCCTGTGGTCCCAGCTACTTGGGAGGCGGAGGCAGGGGACTCGCTTGAGCCCAGGAGTTGGAGGTTGCTGTGAGCTGTAATGCCATGGCACTCTACCCAGGGGAAAGCTTGAGGCTCTGTCTCAAAAAAAAAAAATAATAATAATAAAGAGGAAATATGAAGTATACCCAAGAACTGAGGGAGAGTCAAACTATAAAATTAAAACAAAGTGCTTCTGAGTAGAGGGAAACAAAGCTTTCCTTGAGAAACTAGGTCACTTCCAGGCAAGCAAGACTTGACTATATTCCGTATATGTTAAACACGTATCTAAAGAAAGATGTCAATCAAAAGGCATCTGCCAAGGAAGCAAAGAAAAGCTGTTAAAGTCAGTCAAAGAGGCACATATGGGCAGTGCCAGTGGGAGAGGCAGTGTGAGTTAGTGCTTAATGGACTACGTAATTTCCAGGACCACAGTAAGACTACCCTTACTGTGAAGGTTATGCTCTCATAGTCTGACTTCACTAAATATGCCTTCCTATGCGCATCTACCTGATGCCAGATACTCTGAGGAGTTTTGCAATTCTGATTCAGTTTTCCATATAAGTCAATTACAGCATGCTGGTCATAAGGAGTTAAATAGCTTGCTTTTTTCCTCACTGTAAGTGATCTGATAATGACATGACCTCCCACAGAGGTCTGTGTCTTAGTTTGTTTGGATACTATTAAAAAAAACCCATAGACTGGCTGGCTTATAAACAGAAGAAACTTATTTCTCACAATTTTGGAGGCCAAGACGTCTAATGTAAGATGCCAGCAGACTTGCTGTCTGGTAAGGGATGGTTCCTTGTTTCATAGATGGTACCTTCTGGCTGTGTCCCCGTGTGGAGGAATGGGGTCTCTTTTACAAAGGCACTAATGGCAATTATAATCACTCCAAAAGGCCCCACCTGAAAACATGTACACGGAGCATCCTCTGAGGTGGGGGAAAGGTTAAGATTCAACGTATGAATTTTAGGGAAACACAAAAACATTCAGACCCTAACAGTTCATGACCAAGAGGCAGCTGTCATGAGAAACAGTGATGTCAGTCTTGTGTGGCTGTTCTAGGGCTTACCACAGATTGAGAAAGACTCATATTGGATTTATACAGTAGTCTGCTGAACTCAGTTGGGGGTCTATCTCTGAGAGATGTGTTTTTTCTGATACTGCTGACAAAAATAACAGTGTTTTGAGACGAAGGTCACAAGCTTCCCACTGTGATTTTTAGCTTTTCCCTTAGAGATCTCCATGAACCTAAGAAATAAAGGAACCAGAACATTTCCATTTTCAAGAGAGCTACTGGCTGCTCACCAAGATTACTCCCCCTTCTTTCTGGGCACACAGATCAACTACACTTTCCAAAGGCTCATGTGATAAGGTGTAGCCATGGAGTGAGTTCTAGCCACTGGAATGTAAAGTGATACAGGCCACCTGCAGGCCTGGCCATAAAACCCTCCCATGCATGAACTTCCATGCTATGCTACTGTCTCTTCTATTGGGGATATCAATGTGCCGAAAACCATGGAAGGTTGACGCTGATGTTAACAGAGTTGGCAGAAGCCTGAAGAACTATGTGACTCTGAGACACCCCACTCCAAATTACAATGGATTTTCATTTGTGTGAAAGCCATCTAAAACTGTGGTAAGCAAAAGAAACACAGGATTTCATTTGTTACAGCACCTGGTCAACCTCACTAATACACGTACACTATAACAATGAAATACAATGATCACTGTAGTAGACATACACATTTTAATCTCAAGAAGAAAAGTTGTTCAAGATGACTTTCTTCTTTCAACTAAGTGATTCTCATATGTTCATGTTCTAACACTCCGTCTCTCTCTCTCCCCCTCATCTCCCTTCTAATTCACATTCACTCTCAACTCTGTGAACTAGCAGGTTTACTCTAGTTCAAATTTTATTTTTCATTTTATTATTTTTGTCTTATTATCTTTCAAATGGGTGGAAGCCACTGTAGCCACATCATTAAAGAAAAAACTCAAAGGTCAATTTCAGTATAGGACTGTAAGTAATTATTAGTATTATTTTATATTTCCCCCCATCAATCTGACTTTGTATTACTCTTTGGGAACCTAGAGGCCAGAATTGGCAAACTAATTAATAATATATCAATTTTCAAGCCTGATATTCTATCCATGAAGAAATAAGAAGTAAACACTATTGTTGTAAGGGTAATCAAACTGAAACGCATTACACACAACCAAAAAGTTCATTTTAACTCTCCTGTGGTCATTCAGGACTGAAGGAAGTAGTGAGTATGGGAATAGTAAGAACATTTTGTGCTGGAGTCTGCAAGGAGACTAAGGCCAACGAGAGTGAAGACAGATGGCTCCAGATGGGGAGCAGGATCCAGGGAAATAGGTATTGGCTCTGCCACTGAATTCTGGATGACTTTGGGTATTTCACTTCACCCTTGTATCAGGCCTCTGGAGAAAATGAGAGTAAAATTATATGATCTCTAGAGTCTCCACAAGCTGTAAAATTGCAAGATGCATAACATTCTAATAAATGAATACTTAAAGGATGTATTTTTAAACACCAAAACCATCTACAGAAAGTATATAATAAGTCTATATTACAAGAACACATCTTGAGAACTGGGATGGAATACGTATGCTTCTCAGTGAAATTCAGAACCCAGAAGGTATTAAAAACATTTACTTTACTAGAGGAGTTGAGGATAACTCCTTTATCCTAAGGGTAAGATTATGTTCTGTGTCTTCCTCAGAAACTGCATTCCTCAACTGTGTTGGGACCCAGCCTCAAGATTCTCATCCTAGCCAAGCATCAGAATCACCTGTATCAATTTTCAAGAGCCACTGGCATAGACCAGGGATCTTTCAACTTCTTTAGATTTTCCTTTTGCTTATGAAAAATAGGGGCAATTGCAGCCTTGCTATGTATATATTTATTTACACATCATATGCACATATCATTTTATACTCATCTTTTTTGTATTAGAAAATTCAAAATACATGTACAAAAAATTGAAATAAAAATGAAATCAGTTATATTTAAATTAATTTTTATAGTAGTTTACTTATAACAGTATTTTTTGCTCTTCCTAAAAATATCTTTTTTCATAGTAGAAATGTGATTGAATATGCTTCTTTACCTCTTGAAAATCTTCATTACATGCTTTGTGAAAGTCAGTTTTTGTAACTGATACTCTAATTGTGACATGCTGTATTTCAATATTCTGAAAAATAAATTCTAACCTTACTTTCTTCTTCTGGGAGGATTATTAGCTAAATTAGAAAATTATTTCCCTAAGTTTTAGGTATGCTGAGAATTTTTAGTAAGTGACATACTTAAATGATCTATGGTAAGAACATCACAAACAGATGAAATAATCTCCAAATATCCAATTTTGAAGATTTCCATAGCATGAATTCATTGAACAAGTTCTTACTTTCATTACTTTAAAGAGACCAACAAATTGTTTATGTTTTCGAAAGTATTTTGCATGGTACCAGAGTACTGACAGCTACTTATCACCACCACAAAGGTAAACAGAATTGAAGTATACTATTTTCAAAAAGAAATTATATTTGGCAATTCTTTTAGGTTCATTAGTAGGAGCATCTCTAGTGGATCCACAACAGATGTTCATGGCTCCTGACATCTCTCTGATATAGTAAATATGCCCATCATTTAAGATGGTTTAACCCATAAATCCACTTAACTGGGCACACAGGAATAGCACATGTAGTGAAAGCAAATGGAGGAGGAAGGGGAGCACTGTTAATCCCCTAGAATATGGAAATCCTTCTTTTCCTTAGGAGACCTCAGAGGGGAACCGAGACTGTCAACACGGAGCATGTGAAGGAACCAGTGTTAATCTGTACAGTAAGTAGTAAAATTTAGTTATAAGTTTTACTTATGGGGGGAAAACGAATATAAGCAACCATTTCATTATATTCCTCCTGTACCCCTTTGGACTGTACTTGCATAGTCACTGTGTAGGCATGTACTTTGCTTGGGAGACCACTGGTTTAGACCCCAGGCATCTGTTTTTAGTTGTTTGGCTTTCAGTTTGTGTAGTAACTTTTTTCTCAGTTTAGTGTCTGTCTCTGCAAGTGTTGTTCATAGCCCGCAAGTTTTGGAATAGTACAAACACAAGAGTTCTGGGTCCTATCACAGTTCTGTTTATATTAGAATATCTGGAAATCTGTATTTTTAACAAGCTTCCTTAGATGCTTACTTAGTATGCCACTTTAAGATCCACTCCTTTAGACTGCAAGCTTTCTGAAAAGGAGACTATGTCTTCCTAATTCATTATATCACTAGTAGCCAGTACAAAGGAGGCAATAAACACCTGCTAAACTAAATTGCAATGGACATCATAATTTCTCCACTGGTAGAGAACTTGGTTGGAGTGATTAGTCACTGTTCACTGTTTATCACTCATCTATCCATTCATTATTGTAGATACCTGGGAAATATCAAGAAATAATGCAGACAAATATTGTCTTCATGGAGTTGCTATGCTGTCAGGGCAAGACAGACAATAGAAAAAACCATTATCAATAAATTTTCCTCTATAGTGATGAGGGCAGGGAGGTCTGCAGTGTGGTCAGGGTAGGCGTCACTGAAAAGCCTGGATCTAAAGAGTTAAAGGAGGACAAGGATAGACCTGCCATTTGATCCTACAATTCCTCTACTAGGTATATATCCAGAAGACCAAAAATCACATTATAACAAAATATTTGCACCAGAATGTTTACTGCAGCCCAATTCATAATTGCTAGGTCTTGGAGGAAGCCCAAGTGCCCATCAACCCACGAATGGATCAATAAATTGTGGTATATGTACACCATGGAATACTATGCAACCCTAAAGAAGGATGGAGCCTTTACTTCCTTCATGTTTACATGGATGGACCTGGAAAATATTCTTCTTAGCAAAGTATCTCAATGGAAGAAAAAGTACCCAATGTACTCAGCCCTACTATGAAACTAATTTATAGTTTTCATAGGAAAGCTATAATCCAATTATAGCCCAAGAATATGGGAAAAGGGGAGAGGGAGAGAAGGGGAGGGGGGAGGATGGGTGAAGGGAGGATGATTGGTGGGATCATGCCTATGGTGCTTCTTGTAAGGGTACATGTGAATCTTTCTAAATGTAGAATATAAATGTCTTAACATAGTAACTATGAAAATGATATGAAGGCTATGTTAAATAGTTTGATGAAAATATTTCAAATTGTATATAAAAACAGCACACTATACCCCATGACAGTATCAATGTACACAGCTATGATTTAATTAAAAAAAAAAGAATCAGCTAAGTGCTATTCCTTTTACTTGCCACACATTTTATTCATTCTTCTTTACGTATTTCAACCAAGACTTCTGACAGATTCCAGATGCTATTGGTACATATTAGTAACTTAGTAATTTTGGTTAAATGAATAAACATAGTATTCTGGATAAATTAAAAATGTAGGGGAAATGAAACCACAAAGTTGCTCATTATAATGAGGAAAAATAACCAAGTAAATAAAGAACTTTTCTAAGTCATATTAAGACATTTAGGAAAATGTCACTATCAGTATATAAGGGACATGCTCATCATGTATCAAATGATACAGCAAAACTTCCTTCCTGGCACCAAACAGGCATCTGTTCAGCGGAGCTGGCCACACAGATGCTATGGTTGCTCCAGGTTTACCTGAGTGGGCCAGTCACTACTGAAATACAGAGAAAATCTTGCAGTATGGATAACTCACTTACACTTGCCAATATAGTCATCAGATAGGTGCCTGAATTGGAGAAACACACATTAAAATTATTCATGATAAAATATTTTGTGTTTCTTCTTTAGAGTGGGACAGAAATACCATTGTATCACTTACTTAAACACATCAAAGTTTTATAGCTATACAGTTTATTACCTGAATGTATTGGCATTTCTTCCTATAAAATCAATATACTTAACATTTTGAATTAGCAATCATTATATTTACTGAGCAAATGTACTTAAGGGACAAATAAAATATTTGTGTGGCCATAACTGCTTATATTACAAAGAACTATGCTTTTCTCTGTTCTGTAAGTTTTATGTTTACAGTCTTTTTGTCGTAACTTATGATTTGTAATTTTCAATTTCTCTACAACTTTAAAATGATAAACACTAAGCATGCCTTTTCTTTTTGAACAAACTATTTCATGTGTAATAAGAAAAATAAACGATTAGCTAGCTTGTCAGAGTACTTAGAGCTGAAAATGACTTTAAGAGATTATAGGCTAATTAAGCCCTTACCAACCACATATCACCTTTTAAAAAACAATTAATGAACCGGAATTTAAGGTACCAAAAGGTTAAATGATTTCCCTGGGGTTAAAATAACAAGTCAGTGGTAAAGCAGGGGAGACAGTTCATTCCTGACCTCAGGGACACATCACTGTAATACGTTTTAATACTTTTTCATTTGGGTGTTATAGTGATTTTCTGAACACACATGCATAGCACAATAGCTTTAAAGGTTTCAGTAGTCTACCTAAATATTTTTCCCTAATAGCTAGATTTTGCCTTACTTGTAAGATATCCAATAAAAAACAAGAGATTAGTTTGTAGATTTTGCTTTGCTGTTAACCAGTACAAAATTAATCCACGGGTTTTAGTCTCTTCTTCAGTTATTTGAGGAAAAAGACATGTAAATCCATGATACTAATGAGTGAAGCTCCGTCTTAGTAAAGGAAACCCTTCCTCTAAAGCACGCAATCATTTCCACAAAGTTTCACAGCTCTCTACAGCTGCCCAAAGTAAAAATCACTAAACCTTTCCAGAGTGATTTTAACAAACCAAACAAAGATATGCTTATTTTCAGCAAATATTGTTACCACGAACTACTATTTATCATTGATATATCTAGTAAAAATCATTGAAATGAGATCCTTTGACACTGACCTTTCCCTGGCACATAAAACGTTTACGTTGAATAGTAACAGGCAAGTTGAAACATTATATAAATTAATACTACATAAAACACTATTAAATAAAGACTCCTATCACATTTCATGGACTTTCACCACTGGTGTTTGTAAATACCAGAGATACTGAGAGGCTGACAAGTCATTCTTTGGGTCCCGGAGGGGGTTAGTGACACTAGACAGAGAACTACTTACTAGGCTCAGCCTGGCCACTTGCTTCAGTTACTCCTGGGAGGTTGGCTTCCTGTTTTCTCAAGCTGGAATAACATCTCTCTCCCCACTTCCCCCAAATTCTTCAAAGCCCAGCTGGAATGTCTGTTTCTCTAAGAAGCCTTTGTGATTATCTAAGTCTGAATTGGCTGCTCTTTCTGAAATGCTTTTATCTTTCATAACAACTAGTTTTTTCCATCTATAGGGTACTGACTATCTTGTGATTGGTCTCTGTCAGTGGTTGTCAGTGGTTACAACCCCCAGGAACTGAATTAAAGGCTCGTGGCATTAGGAAGGTTGAGAACCATTGGTCCATGTGCTCCGCACTCAGAAGGTAGTAAAAAATGTATCTGTTGGACTGAATTGAATCGTGCTAAAACAGATCCAGAAGGGTCACTGAAGTTATGTGGTCCAGTTTCCTCAGTCTACAGTTGAAGACAAGGAGTGACTTGTCCGATAAACACCGCAGGCTGAGCTTCCCTCCCGCTGTTGGGGATGTACTTCCTGACCTAGTGAGGCTCTCAGTTTGGTAGGTGAGAAAACTGAATGGTCTCATTCCCTTATCATTACACAGTAGATCATGGTGTCAACATAAAGCAAAGCAAAACTGACTCAGACTCGTAGTATATAGAAGGCAGCCAATACTGTTCATTCAAACATCAAAGTAGAAGAGTTTAAAGTCCTAGTCACAGTCTCCTTAAATAATAACCTACTGGCTTGACCATGTGACAGCCTAGAGGTCTGCATTAGAGAGAGTGTGCTTGCCAAGTGAGGAACTCATTTAAGATGACTTCTTGAACTCCTGGCTGAGAACAAGAGTCGTTTATAGGAGAATATCTTATACATTGGATAGAATCACAAAGAATTCAGTAATCTCTCTGTAATTTCGAAATGTGATCTCAAAAATGAGTTTACTTTATATCATCATGTAAGACTGCAAGGAAAAACAGAGCGGTAACAAGCCTTCCCTGGCTTATTAACCAGTCTCAACCAGGTTCCCCTGGTCCCAGGCCAGTGGTACTGCTTTTGGTTCTACCAAAAGAACTCTTTTCAACCTTGGAGCCTTTGTGGTTGCTGTTTCCTCCCTGGAGGCTCTTCTATTCTATGTCCAACTGGTTCCTTTTCCTCCATTATTTTCCACCCTAAAATGGTAAATGCTCAGAGAAGGCCTTCTGACTGACCCACTTAAATTAGGTCTTTTCTCAACCCTGATTCTACCCCCACTTATTATTTTAATGGTGATACTCTATTTGTGTTCTTTATAACACATCATAATCTGTAAGTATAGTATTTTCTTATTTGCTTACTTATTTATTATGGTAAGGGCTATACCTTTTTTTGGTTATCATTATATCAGCTTATCACTGATCTAAAACAGTGGCTAGGGCATAGAAAATGCACAAAAAAGATGATTAAATAAATTAATGAATTCAAAATACTACACTTACTTAAGCCCCCTAGGAAACCCTTAATATGTTTTGAGAAGCACATGATCATACATTATGAACTGTCTGAAAGCAATAAATAATAAATTTCAAATACTGACTTAATAAAGATTTTTATATTATTCCTTATAAATTTTAGTTTTATAGCCATTATTTATCTAGAAAAAATACTAACTTAGGTCAAAAAGTCTGTATTTCTGATTGAATATAAAAACATGCCTGATTAGTCACTAATATCTAATCATCAACTATAATAAACATCCAATTGGCTGTGATCTAGTGATTAAAAAAAAAAAAGAAAGCCATTTTAGTCACATAGCTCAGAAAGAAAGAAAAATCAGCTTTTCTTATGTCACTGAGTAAACATAAAAACAAATGAATCTCAAAGAATGGCAATTTTCAAAGAAATGCTCTACTTTGGGGGAGAAAAAAGATGAAGAGAAGACAGAAGTAATACAAGCAATCTTTCTGTAACATGAAATCATAACAAAAAATTGAATTAGAAACCTACAGGAAAATCTAAATAGAACCTCTGATAGAAGCATTATGAAAAGTAGATAAATGGATATAGTGCAGCACCTTAAGGGTTCACTATGTGTGGTTTTTAGGTCCTTTACAAAGGATTACAATCACATTGCTGGACAGGAACATTTTCAACATTGTTACCCACTGGTGGTAGGTTTGAATCTATTTACTAATTTTCAAGGTTGATATAAGACACTTTACCAAAATTATTTGACATCAATAAACTTGTTTTATGTACAGTGGAGTTTTCTTGGAATTAAATAAAAATTTAATTACCTACATAAAATCTGAAATCAAAAATTTACAATTATTTTTTAATTTAAAAAGACAAAATTTATTACGACCCCAAACAAAAGCCAAATCAGAATTGGCTAAGCATTGTATGTTGTGTGTTATATTTTTATAGTGTGTTTCTGTGTACAAGAATGACTGTGAAATTAAATTGTCTTATTTCTAGCAATTTTCTCCCATAAACAATAATAGTCACTGCTAAAAGGGTTGCTTGCGAACTTACCAGAAATATTTTTTTCTGAATATTCTAGTCTTCAAAACAAACAGTAGCTGTCAAATTCTTACTGCATAATCTAAAATGGTAATCCATGTACTGTATTTCATTTGTAATAAGTCTTTGTGATAAGGTTAACACTTCAACACACAACACAAATAAGAGAGCACCAAAAAATGAAAATTGCTTTGCTTATGTTTCTGTATTAGAATTTTATTTGCTAAAGGGTAAAAACAGATTTGCAAAATTCACAGTTAACTTAAAACAATAGTTTTAAACCTTTATTCCTAGCCCTTACTGCCTTCAGGAAGGAGAGAACATCTGGTTATTTAAGGAACACAATATGTTCACATTTTCTATGACTTTTGTTTCTAATTGGGTTTTAAATTTTTTTTTTTTGAATTTGAACAACTAGCTAGAACAATGTTTTTTAATCACTCCATATTTTTCAGATTGTCCTCCTTCTATCCCTCTAACTTCATTTAGTGGATTGTTTCTGGAAATCTGCTCAGTAGTTCTAAGATGATAGAAACAAGAAAATGAGAATTTGGATTATGGTCTGAAGAGCTAAGTATAGAAACTGTATTTAAGGTAAGCAGAGTACAGGATGCTACAAACAGATACTTGACATCAGGTCTTTTTATCAAGCATACATTTACAAAAATTACAAATAGTTACTAGGCCACTTAGATACGTGGCAGTTTTATTTATTACAGATGCAAATAAATATTTATTACATGTATAAATAGAAGGATTTCTATGAGAAATACGTGAGTAGGATCCCACTATCTTTAAAACTAAGAAAGCTCTAGTTCCTGTGTGGAATGGTGCTCTGAAGACCTGGGTCAATAGCTTGCTCTGCCATTGAAAAGCTGAGTGGTAAGACATTTATACTTTATTCTCAGTTGTTTTGAAGTGTACCCTTACATTGTGCCCATTCGGTGAGATTATAAGTGAGGTGATGGTTATGTTAATCAGTTTGATTTAAGCATTCCACATTATATATCAAATCATCACACTGTACCCCATAAATGTATGGGCTACATTATAATTTAATAAAAGTTAAATTTAAAAAAAGAAATAAAAAAAAAACGAAAGAAAAGAAAAAGAAAAGCTGAATGACCTTGAATAAGTTTCCAATGCTTCACTTCAAATCTCACTTTGCTCATCTATGAAAAGAGGGAACTGGATTGGACTGTCTAGGTTCTTTGCAGGGAAAAAATTCTGATAGCCTAAGTCAAGTAAATTAACTAAATTCTTTGTTCTCTTTTGCTACATAGTATTTGAAGGTGGTAATAAGTTTTTAAATGAATTTGACACATAGGAATTAAGGAACTAGATAGTCCTTAAATTCACGTTGTAGTTAATTCATCATTTTGATAACAATGGAAGCCAAAAAATACACTATTGGCTGTCATTTTGTAGAATGTGAACATGGATTCCAGAAAGATGCTAGGTAAGGTCTACCAAGATTAGAGTTAATGTGGTGTGCCAGAAAGAGGCATAGCATCAGAATCAGAATTCCATTCTATCATTATTTTCTTTATATCAAGCACATGTAGGACACAAAGCTAAGTGCTGCAAAATGAGTAGAAGTAATGAGAGATAAATAAGCATATAGTTTAAATAGTCTCCACAAGGTACCGTGGAGACTCAAAGGGGAGGACATATCCTATCTGAACCTGGACATAATTTCACAGAAAAGGTAGAACAAATGCCTGGAATCTGAGGGGAGAACAGACACAAGTGTCATAAAGCTACTCTATCTATCTTGAAAGCCTATAAGCTTTTGATCTTGGGAAAGCTACTTAATCTTACCTCTATCTACTGAAAAAGAATGAGAAAAGATAATCTACCCTGCCTGCCTAAGAGGGTTGTTGTAAGGACCAAATTAATCAAAGTGCTTGGAAAAGTATGAAAAAGTATGATTCTATCATTATAGTTTACAGGCCCATTATTTCAGTCTGTTCAAACAAGAAATCGTTCCACAGTAAAGCCTACCTCTGACATAAACAATTAGAGCTTGGTGGCTCAGGCTCTATGTGCAGAATCTATTCTCAATTGAGCAATCTCCACTAGGACTTAGGGATGATGGTAGAACAAAGTGCTTTTCTGAAGGCTGACAATGAACTTATTACTAAGGCTCAGAGTTCCCTGCTTATCTTTATTTTATTAAATCTGTCAGTAGCATTCAACACTATTGTCATATGAATCTGGGATATGGAAAAGGATGCTCTTGTGGCTCAAATCTCCTCCTCCTCCTAGTTTACTTCATTAAGACTTGTGTGTTTATATAGTAACTCCTACTTGAATCAGGAATGACTCAAAGTATTTTTAAGAGTTGCTATTAATAGAAAGCAGTTAAAGTACTCTGATGTCTGAATTTTTAAAGGATTTAAGTAGGGGTACCAGCAGCATCCTTCCCTCTTTTCTCCTCTCAGCATAAATGGCCTTGTTTATGGCTTTATATTTGACACTAACAGCGATGAAAACTCTGTCCACCTGTTGATTTCTGTAATATTGATGAAGTTACGTTTTTTTTTTTTTTTCCCCACTTGTATCTTTGTAGTACTGGATTGGATCTTGTTAGTTCATTAGACTCAGTTCTTTATACAGAGTGTCCCAAAAGTCACCCTTAAAGTTGCCATACATAGGGAAAATAGGAAATCATTGCTAAATGAATGTTTACCTATAAAATATTCATTACAAAACTTTACGAACAGGTGCCCAACATGTAGAGAATATTTTGTAAATTTTTGTGATGAATATTTTGTAAATAAAGGTACATTTAGCAACCAATTCCCATTTTACCTATGGATGGTGACTTTAGGAGTGACTTTTGAAACACACTGTAGAGCAAAGGATGCTCTGGTTGGGCAGGTCATTAGCAAAAATTTAACTCAACCTTTGAATGTTACAGGAGAGAAGCCCAAGCCTCAGCAAGCATAATTCTCCCCAGGGAAGAGGGATGGATGGTGGCAGAGTGAAAACTTGACCCACGGTCCCAATTCCTAACTCAGGCCCCTTGCAGAACACAACACTCCCACGGACATACAGTAATTAGCACATATGTCAAGTGACATTTGTTATCATCTGAAATTTACTGAATGATGTAAGTGGGTCAGCTACATACATACTTAATTATAACTATCACTTTCCTGGTAGCCACCTGAAAGCCTATTCTTTTTTCTGAACTTTTCCTCTAGATTCCCATTCTATGAACTTGTTATTGTGAGTCTTTTACATAAAACTCCCCCAATATGTGCAATTTCTTATGCCTCAGAAATACCAGGTTAAGGTCCATTATCTTGATCACATTTTTCCTTGGTAAAAATCTAGATGTGAAAGTGAGGAATTACCTTTCTTTAGATCAGTGGTCCTCAACCTTCCTAATGGGTCCAATGGGCCCTTTAATACAGTTCCTCTGGGTCGTGACCCACAGGTTGAGAACCGCTGCTTTAGATGTTTATGCTATTTTTTCTTTTAAACCTTAAAAAATCCATATTGTTAATGCTTATAGAATTTGTTTTCTTATACTCTTGTTTTATGTATACTACTTCATTGAAATAAAAAGTACTCTATTAAAACCACACTAATGTGAAAGATATTTTGATTCCACTAATAAACAATGATGGCCTTAGTACAAAGAATTTTGAAACCAGATGAGTGAAACTAGATGCTTCCTGAAATGCAGAGAAATGATGGACTGTATTTCTGATGCTGAATTAAACTGCTTTGTATAATAATAGAAATGGTATTAAAGTTCATAATTCTAGAGGACTTGGATGTAGGCATAAGGAAGTAAATCCTTTTAAATTGATCAAAGAATAAATAGAAGATACATTGAAAAGCTGAAGTCAATAACCAAGGAAAGGACAGAAATTCTTTTCAATCTAAATTTACATTAAACTTGGAGGCCCAAGTTGATCAGACAGAGCTTTGGCAGCAGAACCCACAGACAGACTGACTGACTCAGAGACAGTGCGACAACTGCCAACATGACTGTTGGGAGGGCTGCCAAAGAGCCAAAGGCTGAGATTACCATCCAATGCTTGGCACTCTGATGCTTGTGTTTGAAGCTTTCTCTCTTATACTTCATCCAATATTTTTGTTTGGCTCAAATGTAGCAAGGATTCACAGATTTTTTTAGATCATTAAATGTTCTTATTTTCAAGAAATATAACATTAGTTGTAAAAGAGCACACTTTTTCTCTGAAGTGTAAAGAAAATTTTGGTGAATTGCTTTGCGTTCAAATAGAGAAATCAGCATTAAGTCTGTTTAAAATAATCTTTATTTTATTAGATTACTCTTAACCTCCTAAATAAGAAATGTATATTTATAATATCAAATAATTTAGTGTTTCATTGTATCCATTCTTACAGAACTGGTCCTTTGTACAGATCTACTTTCTTCATCTTCATATGGTCCCTAAGGCTCTGTTTGACTAAGTCCTCCCCTGTGAGAGGTACAAATGATCATGTAGGTTACTTACAAGAAGTAGTTCCTCAAGTATTGCCTTGAGTTGTGAGGAAGACAGAAGGGAAGAACAATATTCTGAGGAACAAGAGACATCTGCACCAGTTTCTCATGGCAGGGTCCATCTGCCTGCTAAGTTGCTGGACAATAAGGTATATAAATTTTGGCCTACAATTTTAGGCACATACTATCAATAGGCAACTCATCTGCTATTAGACAAATCTACATTATGAATTCTTAGACTCACATAGAGAAGCCTATTTTTCACTCAACTTAAAATTGTGCATATCTTACTGGGAAAACTTACCTTTGGGTCTCTAAGGAACAGAGCCTTAAGAATCAGTGAGTGTACATCCCCGATGAGTGGGTAATGCATCAGAAGGCCGAGACAGGTCTGATAGTTACTAGATATCACTAAATAAGAGGGAAAAAAACAATTAAGATGTAATACTGTTTAAGATATTTTGCATTACTGAGAATATAAAAACTAATAACTTAATGAAATCAAACCAATGATTCAACTAATTTGATAAAAGGATGTGGGGAGAAGGGATCCTTACCAAACGCCCTTTGAAGTGGCTCACTGTATTGTGAGCTGCAATCTAATATAGTAGTACTTATCCTCAGGGGTGCTGGAAGGTAGAACTTCAGATATAGACATATGTGTACATGAAGCTGATGTGTCACATTTATTCTTTTGTATATGTAAATACTATATAATTCAAAAGTTAAAAAAATATAATTTCTTCCAATTATTTGTTTTCTAGGTAAGAAGATATTTAGGGAGAGAATATCTATGTAGTGCTTCATGGAGAAAAACTATCAAAATCTTCATAGTAAGTCTGTGTTCTATAGCCTTCATTTAATTTTTTTTCAAATCAACCTACTTATAGTACAATTATTAAACACATTTTTTCAGTCAGGTCTATGTAAACTACTTTATTTCTTAGCAATCTATCTGCCACCACTGTCACAGTTGGGCCCATTAACAATGCTTGTCTTGTGAGCCACAGTGACTGTGCCTCCATAGCGCTGATTGTGAAGAAACTTCATAGTTACAACTTCCTGTGGTTGTAACTGAATCTTTTTCATTAATCTGTTACTTAAAAAAATGTTCCAGAGGAAAATAACCATCGTTCAATAAAAATAACACAAATCAAAAAATAAACAATTTTTTTGTGATTAGAAATAGCCCCGATTCTCAGATTTTCTCCCTGCTTTTGGAAACACTGTATCTGGCTATAATTTTCCATACCCCCTCCCATGAGCACTGCGGGGAAAGGAGACCGTACTGGGCAAAATGAATAATTATTATCTATGTAAGGAACCACTTTATCATCTTCATTTCCATTGCTGATCTGACAGCTTGTGATTTCACACATCTGCTTTCATTTGTAAAGCATTCACTTATCCTACCCTTTAAATACCTGTGTAGACTCTTTTTTTCTTATTTGTCCATTTTTTCACATTTACCTTCAGTTACCTGCTGTCCTTTTTTTTCTAGAAGTACAAAGAACTAGGATACTGAGAACAGCATAATGTTTTCATATGCAGTGTTCTTTCAGATGTAACAGGTAAATATGATTTAGATAATCAATTCATCTTACAACTCAAAAAGTTATTTATTGTATATTAGTAACTGACCAAGGAAGAATGCTTATGTATCTTGCAAAAAAGGCAAGAACATTCTGCAGAACAGTAGGTTGAGGACTGGATTTGAACCCTGGGACCCTATCTGAACCTTTCACAAGGTTGCCTGAAGATTAAATAACTTGGTGATTTATGGCAGCTGTTCCAAACCTGTCTGGGTGACTTCTGTGAGCTTACATTTAATCATTTGGAAAACAACTTTTTTGATTAAAAAATTATTTGCCGACTTCATTTGATCCAATAATTATTTGTTGAGTACCTAAGGCATGATAGGCCCTACACTAGGAGAGGATGCAGAGATGAACAAAACAAAATCCTGCAGAAAATTAAAGCACAGAAGGGCACATGTTTAACATTATACAGTTATTGCTACTACTACCACTAAGATTACAAATCACTGAGGCTTCCTCAAGCCAGCCTACATGCTAAAAACTTAGTCTATATTATCTCCTTTAATTTCCATGGCAACCTTATATGGGTACAATTATCATCCCTGTTCTGCAGATGCACAAATTGATACTTGCAGAGGTTAAGTCACTTGCCCAAGCCACACATAAATTCAGTGGAGGAGCAGGATTGGAAGCTTAAAAGTCTAGCTGTAAGCTGTAGGGTCTGTACACTATTTAATATAAGGCTTTGTTTTGAAGGGCTATTATTTCGAAAGTCAATGTAATAGATGCAAATGTCATTTTAAATAGTGAAGTCATTAAATATTACTTTTCTAGTTTCAAGCAGGCTGGAAGGTCAGTATAATCCAGAATCTAGAACAGCCTGACACAGACATAGATATACAGATATAGAGTTAGATAGATGAACAGGGACTAGAGAAATGATCTTATGTTGCTATAATTTGATAAAAGTTTCAAAGCTATCAGAGCTGAGTTAGGATAATTAAATGAAAATACCTTCTCCTTAAAAAAACAAACAAACAAACAAACAAACTAAAAAAGAGGGGTGACGCCTGTGGCTCAAAGAGTAGGGTGCCAGCCCCATATACCAGAGGTGGCAGGTTCAAACCCGGCCCTGGCCAAAAACTGTAAGAAGAACCTCAGGTGGCTTATCTGTACATTAAAATTAAAAAAAAAAAGTAAAAAAGAAAAAGCTATCAGAGCTATAAAATATATGAGGTAAGCAAATGAAGAACTTAACATTCTTTCATCCATCCATTCATCCATCCAACCACTGCATACAATGAACATTCCTGGGCTAAAACTGGATATAATGGTGAATGAGTCCTCTGCCTTCAGGTAATACTATCTCTAATTTATTAGTGAAAATCAATACTTTTAGAATACCCATCATTTGTAATTACATATGCTAAGTATTAACTCCCTTTTGAATAACCATGCCTAGTTTAGAGTAAGTGCCCAATTTATAGAAGCTGGTTTAGAAGCAAACTAATCAGGATCTGATAGAATAAGAATTTTGTTTTGTACTTCACAATCAACTTTTGTTGAATATGATAAACCAATCTATAATGCTATTCTTTATTCAATATGTAGTCTATCTGAGCAGGGCAGTGACATGGGGAGGAACAGTGTAATTTTTTTTAATCTGAGTTTTGATATCTACTTATATTTGAAATAAAGTATGTTTATGCTTAAACAAAATACTGAAATCATACTCTGAAGAGCTAATTCAGGGAAGGTTAAAAACAAAGGTAAGTGGTACCTAGGAAAACATAATGGATTTGGAATCAGAAGCTAGATCAGAATGTTGGCCTCTTCTGCACTTGTGTATGAATTTATGTAAGCTGTTTAATTTCACTGAAACTTTATTTCTCTCATTTATAAATTATAGACAACAATGCTTGCTCTATTTATGGGGTTTCTGCATGGGTGGCACAGATGCTAGGTGGTATGTTCCTCTGTCTTGCTCAATTCATCCTTGATGAATATAGCTACCTCCACATGAAGCTGAACTGATTTCTCTGTCTCTACCTTTATATGGCTACCTACCGCTATAGAGTGGTCACAGGGAGTTGAGTTGGTTTAGTTTCCCCAGAAAAACAAACAAACAAACAAACAAACAAACAAACAAAAAGGTGAAAGCAGTAAAACATAAGCAGAGAAAGTAACTGTTTTCAGAAAGTTTAAAGTAATGTCGATCAACAACTTATGTAAAACTCAAAGCTAACTATATCTACAATTGTATCGTGTGCAAATACACATGATTTTTTTCAAATTATTTAATTCCATACTGAGATATACTTTCTCAAAGTTTTAAAAGAATCTAAAAATAACTACCAAAACACAAAACTAAATCGAGACTAATTTCCCTAAAATCAAAACAATTATGAAGCACTTAGCACCTATGTATGCTTGGAAACTTGCCATGTATTTTACAAACATCCTTTGAGTCCTTCTAATTCCCCAAAGGAAAACATTATCAATTCCCTATAATGGATCACGTGGATAAAAAACACAGGTAAGACTGCAGAGCTCTTGAAACATGGAGGAGTGCAGACCTCAGGTCTGTGTGAAGTGAAGGCCTCCCTCTTTACCATTGTATTTTATACTTTCCTGTATTCCTAGTTAGAGAGTGTCATAATAGGCGTATCTGTGTACTCAAGTCATGGGAGACACAATGCAGATGGCATAAATTATGTTTTGGGCCACAGAGAAGCCTCAAATATATAATGAAAAATGTCCTCAGTATGTAAGGTAGAGTGTAGCAAATGTTTAGAAATAGGCATATATTCTAACATTTAGATAGAAAATGGGATATAAAATAAAATAATAGATTAAATATAAAAGTAATGAGCTAGCAAAAAAGAAAACCTTAAGGACTTCTCATAATTTATTGTACTTCACTGAAAATAAAACCTACTCTTTTGGCTATAAAAAGATCCTTAAAAGTTATTCTTACTGCTTAATACTTTAAACAGAATCTATTTTGATAAGAAATAAAACAACGTAAGAGATATTTACTAAGTAATTTATATTTTTAAATATACAGTGATGACAATTATAAGATAGTAAGTAAGCAAGTATCTAAATGCAGAATTGCCAGTAGCTAGGGTGTGAGATAGCAGCATGAGTGCTGAACTAGAAAAGTCAGAATGACAGCATGTCAGCTTCAGGAGTGCCATGTGTACCAGCTACAATATCTGAACCCTATCGATTAAGTGCACAGCCTTCATTTTTCTTTACCTCCTCTATCTCATTATCCACTGAATGAATAAAATGAGATGATATAGTGCAAAACGTCTTTTAATGCAAATTACTAACACGAATGTAACAAGTATAGGGAATGAAAGCCCAAGTTCTATTTCCATATCTGTAAAACATCATGTTAATGAAGTTGAATAAATTTGGTGAGCAATAAGATTTAGAAAGGAGGCTGGGCACAGTGGCTCAGGCCTGTAATCTTAACTCTCTGGGAGGCTGAGGCAGGTGGATCACTTGAGTTCAGAAGTTTGAGAGCAGCCTGAGCAAGAGCAAGACTCCATCTCTAAAAATAGCTGGGCATTATGTTGTGGCAGGTACCTATAGTTCCAGTTACTCACAAGACTAAGGCAAGAGAATCACTTGAGTTCAGGAATTTGATGTTGCTGTGAGTTATGATGCCATAGCACTCTATTGAGGGTGACAAAATAAAACTCTACCTCAAAACAAACAAACAAAAAGATTCCAAAAGGAAATGGCCTGATTCATGAATGTGCCTCACTTAATTTTTTAATCTAAATGAAAGAAAGTCATAGGTCAGGAATTAGTTACATATAGAATAGAGATATATATAGGTACATTTTATTTCATTATCCTTATCAATGCCTTGTTCAGAAATATAGACTGTCAGTAAAAATAGTTGAACTTGCAAGTATTTAACAAGTGTTAACAACATCTTTTCTCTTTTGTTAGATTGTGTATTCAGTCCTTCAACAAACATTTATTAAACAACGATTTTGTTTCTAAACACTGAGTTAAATTTTAAGAGTATAAAAAGAATTAAAACATTATGTCAACTATCTCTCCAAATTCCAAGGGAAGAAAAGCATAAAACTGACTCCAACACAGTTGGAGTCCACCAATAATAATGGTGGGCACTAATGGCTATGACAACTCCTAGAATGGAAAACTTGAGGTGAGGTGTCAGTAAACAGCATGTAGAAGCAAACAGAGGCAGGATACTGAGTGGCTCCCACAGCAGGGGTGTTCAAGAGAAATGGAGATGAAGAGAGAAAAAAGTAGGTGATGGTCGTACAGGGGAGCCATCAAGGTGTCCTTCATTAGGTAAATAAATGGGTAAACCAAATGTGGTATATCCAGGCAATGGAATATTATTTAGCAAAAAATAAATGCACTATCAAGCCTTGAAAAGACCTAGAGAAAATGTAAATGTATATTACTAAGCAGAAGAAGCCCATCTGAAAAGTCTATATACTAAATTATTCCAACTATGTGACAGTCTGGAAAAGATGAAACTATGGAGAGAGCAAAAAGATAAGTAGTTTCCAGGGGTTAGAAGGAGAGGAGAATGAGCACAGAGGATTTTTTAGGGCCAAGAAACTACAGTAGTCCCCATTATCTGTGCAGGATACTTCCTAAGATCCTCAGTGCATGTCTAAAACCTCAGATAATACCAAACTCCATATATATTCTATATTTTTTCCTCCACCTACACACTTATGATAATGTTTTATTTATCAATTAGGCACAGGGAGAGACTAGCAATGACAATAATAAAACAGAACAATTATTACAATATGCCAACATCACTACTCTTGAGTTTGGGTGAAAACAGGAAGTAATTTATAATGGAAAACTGATGGGACTAACTGAAGACTTCTCCACTGAAACCCTACAAGCCAGAAAGAACTGGGGATCTATCCTCAGCCTTCTACGACAGAATAATGGCCAGCCTAGAGTCTTGTATTGTGCAAAATTAAGCTTCTGACTTATAGGAAAGAAATAAAGACTTTCTCAGACAAGCAATCACTAAGGGAGTCTGGGAAGATGAGACTTGCCCTGTAAGAAGCACTCAGACCTGCACTACACAATGATCAGCACAATAGATATCCCCCAGTGTAAAACCATCCAAAAGCTGAAGTTCAGAGCCCGGATATCATAATGGCACCAGAGGTAAAACAAATGATAAGGATCTACCAAACAGAATGAATAGAAATCTACCCTATTTGTTGAAAATATCAATAAATGTGAATTTCTTGAACTCCCCCTGCCCAAGGAGACACAGACTAGCTGAATAGATAAAAAGTATAAGCCAAGTACCTGCTCTCTCCAGAAAAAATATCTAACTCATAAGGACTCACCTAGATTTCAGGTGAAAGGATGGAAAGCAATATTTCATGAAATGGAAGCAAAAGAAAGCCAGTGTAGCCATTTTCATACCACATGACATTGACTTCAAATCAAGAAAAGTAAAGAAAGACAAAGATGGTAACTATATTTGGTGAAGGGAAAAATTCAACAAGAAGACTTTAACAATCCCAAATATTTATGTACCTAACACAGAGTACCTAGATTCATAAGCCAAATTCAATTCAATTTAAACAAAATGATTAATAGTAGGACCACACTCACCAGGGACCACAATACCCCATTGACAGAATAGGATAGATCCTCCAAATAGAAAACAAGCAAAGAGACAAAGGACTTAAAAAGAACTCTAGCACAAATGGGCTTACTAGACATTTACAGAAAGAACGTTTTACTCCCAAACTACTGAATATACATTCCTCAGTTCACAGAACATTCTCTAAGATTGATCAAATTCTAGCCAAAAGACATGTCTCAATATTTTTTTTTTAAAAAGAGATAATACCATGTATCTTCTAAGACCACAGTGGAATAAAATTAGAAATCAATTCCAACAGAAACACCATCCCTGCACAAACTCATGGAAACTAAATAACCTAATGCTGAATAATAGTTGGCTCCATGAGAAGATGAAGTTGGAAATAAAAAAAATTCATTGAATTAACTGATAATAAAGACAAAAGTTATAGAAATCTGTCAGATACAGCAAAAGCTGTCCTGAGAAAAACTCATAGCATTAAATGCCTACATCCAAAAGACAGATCACAAATCAACAATCTAGTGAATCATTTCAATAAACTTGAAATGGAAGAGCAAACCAATTCCAACCCATCAGTAGAAAAGAAATAACCAAGATCAGAGGAGAACTAAATGAAATAGAGAACAAAAGAACTATACAGAAGACCAATGAAGCAAAAAGATTGTTCTCTGAAAAGATAAAATTGACAAACCTCTAGCTAGATTAGTGAGAAACAGAAAAGACTCTAATATGCTCAATTAAAAACAAAAAAGGAGAACTTACACAAACTTGAAAATGTGGAGGAAATGGACAAATTTTTGGAAACACACAACCTCCGTAGGCTCAATCAGGAAGATATAGAACTTCCTCAACAGACTATTATCAAGCGCGAAAATTGAAGCAGCAATAAAAAAATCTTCCAAAAAATATAGTCCTGTGCCAGGTGGTTTCACATCCAAATATTACCAAACCTACAAAGAAGAGCTTATACCTGTACTGTAGAAATCATTCCTTAACATTGAGAAGGAAGGAATCCTTCTTAACTTGTTCTATAAAGCCAATATCATCTTGATACCAAAGCTAGGAAAGAACACAAGTGTAAAAGAAAACTGTAGACCAATACTGCTTATGAACACAGATGCAAAAATTCTCAATAAAATCTTAGCAAACCAAATTCAGCTGTACATCAAAAAAAACAGTTCATCACAACCACGTGGGCTTCATCCCATAGATGACAAAGATGGCTCAACATTAGCATATGTATCAATGTAATCCACCACATAAAGAGATGCAAAGACAAGGACCATATGATTCTATCAAAAAACACAGAAAAAGCATTCAACAAAATTCAGCATCCTTTATGATAAGAACACTTAATAGAATAGGCATAGGTGGTGCATACCTCAAAATTATAAAGGCCATATGCAACAAACCCACAGGCAACATCATATTTAATGGGGAAAAACTGAAAACATTCCCACTTAGATCTGGAATCAAACAAAGTTGCCCACTATCTCTATTTATGTTCAGTATAGTAGGGATGTTCAAGAGAAATGGAGATGAAGGCAGGTGGACCACTTGAGTAGACATAAGCTGGACATAAGCTTTGCTCTCTCATACTAGAGCAATCAAGCATGAGAAGGAAATCAAGTGTATCCAAAATGGGAAAAGGAGGTCAAATTATCACTCTTTGCTGATGACATGATCTTATAATCAGAAAACCTGGAAGATTCCACCAAGAGACTCATAGAATTGATAAATAAATTCAACAAAGTCTCAGGCTACCAAATAAATGTACACTAATCAGAAGCTTTCATATATACCCACAACGGTCAAGGTGAAAATCAAAGCAAAGATGTAACAATCAATCTTCTGTATTGAGATTATTGTCAATAGCAACAAAGAAAATAAAACACTTAGGAATATAATTTAATTAAGGAAGTGAAAGACATCTATAGGGATAACTACATGTATGAAATACTGAAGAAAGAAACTACAGAGGTTGTAAACAGACGGAAAAATTTATTATGCTCATGGATTGGCAGATTAACATTATTAAAATGGATATACTATCTAAAGTAATTTACAGATTCAATGCAATCCTCATTAAAATGCCAACACTAATTTTTGCAGATCTAGGAAAAATATTTTTACACTTTGTACGGAACCAGAAAAGACCGAATAGCCAATGCAACCTATGTAATAAGAAGAAAGCAGGAGGCCTCTCCTTATAGATTTGAAGCTATAGTAACCCAAACAGCATGGTACGGGAACAGAAACAGAGAGGCAGATGTCTAAATCTTTTCCTGTCATGATCCTTGGTGAAATGGAGAGCCAAACAAAAACCTCTGCTTCCACAAAATCCTTTGATTTTCCTAATTCCTAAATGACTTACTTTTCCCTTCACTAACTTTAACCATCCTAGTCAGATCCAGGGCTGTTCCATGTCCTTTTGTCTGATCATGACCTTGTATAATAAACAAGTAAGAGCTTCAAAAGAAACTAGACACTATCTCTTTTTATAGATCTTATCTACAAAACACAGAACTAGAGAAAATAAGTGTTGCTGGTTCTTGAAGTAGAAACTTAGGCTGGTACAAGAAGTAAACCTCTCCTTCAGCTCAGCCCTGCCTCCAATGTGCCCTGCTCTCAATCTGAAGCCAGCCAGCCACAACATTCCTTCCCCCTATACTGCCCTCTAGCTACTGGTTTGTTCTTCCCTACTCAGCTAACCTTTAAAGATAACTCTATACAAGCCATCTCCATATTCTTTTCTATTTAGTCCTTTTTTTTTTTTAGTTGAAAATGAATATATTAAAAAAACAAACAAATGAAAAAGCTGGAGAAAGGGCTACTGATATTCTTAATTGGCCAGTCACTCTTCATTCAACCTACCATAATCTAGCATCTGCTCTACCACTCTACTGAATCCACTCTGGACAAGGTATCCCATGACTGTCCCTCCACTGTACCAAATCTGAGAGGACTTGCCTAGCCTTGTACTATGGTTCCTCTGTACTCTTGACCTTCTTCTCCCCACTTGGTTCAGACAGGATGGTACTTTAGGGTTACAAAATAAGCTCTTCCTTCTCTGGTGACTCTTAAGTGGTGATGTGAAATAAAGTTCTACCTTTGCCCACGTACTCTTTCTATATGTACCCACCTTAGGAGAACCATATACTTTTTATGATCCTAATGTGGTATCTTTGAGAATGGAAAAGGGCTGTATTAATACTTACTGTTCTGGGCTAGCAGATGTAAACCAAAACTATCCCAAACAAATTACAATATATGATCACCTTCTTCTTAGGTTGTGGCAAACACTGTTACAGTTTTAACTAATATATACCCATTAATCATTTGCAAAATTAAATCTGTAGCCTTGATACTGACATTTAGCTTTATTTCCAATCATCACATCATGATTTCTTACATTATCTCAAACTCAGCATGGCCAAAACTCAGTTATTCATTTACATTCTCCAAATCTGATAATCGCTATATTTTCTATCCAAGTTAAAATATCATCCAGTCACTCAAGCCTTCAACCTGGGGACTGTTCTAGATTTACCATTCCCCCCCATATTAAATCATTAAGTCATACTGACTTTAGCTCTGACTACTTCTCTAATCCTTTGTTTTTCACTGAACTATTATTATAACCTTCTCTGACTTCCTTTCCCTACTCTTGTCTCCTTCAAGTTCATTTTCCACATTGCTTCTATGGGGCCGATGCCCTACTCCTTGAGCTACAGGCACCGCCCTCAAAGTTATCACACTTTTGCTTTGAACCTTTTAATAGTAGCTCCCTATTGGTTATAGGACAAAGATTTTCATCATGATGCTTCTTGTTCACTTATCCATTGTCATAACCTGCTAGTCTCTCCCTTTGTACTAGAAACATACACATACCCCTATTAAGCTGCTTCTTAGTTCCAAGGCCTTTGTTCATGTTTTTCTTTCTGCCTGGAATGCAAATACCCTTATTTGGCTTGCCAACACCTACACAATTTTCTCTATTCACTCACAGCTGGCCCAGAGGGGGGCTCAGTGCTTCTCTTTTAAATTTTCATACTACCTGCTCACATTTCAACTACAGCACCAAACACTAATATGTTAGTTTAAAATTAATTATGCCAGTCTTTCCTACTAGTTGGTAAGTTTCTTTAGGACAGGAGCAGTGGCACTTAAATACATAACAGACATTCATTCTATTTTTAGGAGATCCCATCCATTGTTATGGACTTAACAGAATTAAAATAAGTTAGACTAAATATTGAAAGAGTAAACTACTTCGTTACTCCTGCATTTTCCATATTTTATAAATTCAACAGTACAAAATTAAAAAATGTATAATGGTTTCAGCTGCCAAAAACTTCCCATGCTTTATAAAATTAAAAGAACAGATATTAGAACAGGAGATAGGATAATTAAATTAAAAATGAACAGTGGTGATGCACTAAAGTTTAAAAAAGAACAAATTATTCATAATTATAGAAAATCAGAATACATTTCAGTAGTTGTTTGATTTAGAAAGTTTTGTGAAATTATCCAAAATCATTCTTTTCCCTAAAAGAGGTTTCTCATTCCTTTTGTTTTTATTACTCACATTTTAAAATTTTATTTTATTTACTAGTCAAGAGAAGCAGTGGAAATGGAGAAGGAACAAAGGAATCTGTAACTGGTTTTGATCAATCCATCATAAACACCATTGCACTTGGACCAGCCTTTACGCACAGTTTCTTAAAAAAAAAAATACAACTTTAAGAGGGAGATTAGTATTGAATCCGCTAAAGTCCACTATCTATCAAATCTACTCAATCATCCCTCTCTACTTTCTAGATGTTCCTTCATAAATGTGGTGCTCCTGTCACTTACTTATTTTGGGAAATCAAAAATGTATAATCTAAAATATTAAAGTACTCATGTTACCAGGGGCATAAAAAGAGCATCTGGCACAACTGGTATTCAGTGAATGAATAAAGGGGCCAGTTGATCAGTCACAATTACGAATGACTCCAAATAGGACATGTTCTTCTGACAATATCCTATTCTAGGAGAGTTTTCTATTTCCTAATTAAATCACATCACTTTGTGTAATTTTCCCTAATTTCATTTAGATGTACAAATGTTATCTGGTGAAGTTTTGTATATTTCTCTGAAGAGGAAAACAATTTGAGGTATTTTGAAATTTAAAATACACTCTGATATATTCTTCAAGCTGAGGAACATTAGATTATTCAAAAAAGATAGACCCTGGCTTTCTGCTTATGGCAAATACCTTAAATGTAGATAGAAGGAGACGGTAACACTTCTACCATCAGGCACTGTATTGACAAATGCATTTTGCTAAAATATAACTGGGAAGAATTTAAAATACTTTTATGTATAATATTTAATTGTTAATGGCAAAGTGTTGATACTATAAAAATCGCTCCAATCTCCTGATAAATATCCTTGACTACTCCCTACCTGTCAGAAGGTGGAGCTCTAAACATATCTAAAATACTGGCTTTTATATATGCATTTCACAAATTTGTGCAATGAGGAGATTAAAGCAGGAGTGAAGTCTTTAGAAAAATGGGTCTGAAGAATATTCCAAATTTCTCAGGATAAAATCACCCACATCTCCCAATATGTATATGGTTAACAAGATGTTTCGTTATGTTCCTTTGAAATTTCAATATATTATCTACTATAAAAATTTAAGTATATGTAAATTATACAATAAAATATAAAGTATATTTGAAAGGAAAAACATTTTTAAAGATCAAGACTACCTAGTCAAATGTAGGCAAGGTCATTAACACTCACAAGCATCTCGGATGTACAGTAACATGGCTATGAAGATATAATCGACTAAACTCAGGCTGAGGCCGTCTGCAAACAAGGCATCCCAGACTACCAGAAGATCCTGAAGGGGGAACTCTCGTCCAAACAGCAGCCGTACCCATCGTCTGGAAAGAAACGCAACAAAACCTCAGAAAACAGTACTTTTCAGAGTAATATGAAGAGTGATCATTTTCTCAAGTAACTGTGAAAAAAATTTAGTGTTTATTAAATGAGCACAAGTGAGCAAATGCTATACACCAAAAATATAGCCCATAGTCATCAAACTTTATTCACAAATGCATAGAAGCATTAGGCTTGAAATCTTTCACATTTCACAGAAATCAAAAATCTTCAAAAAGTAAATAGAAAATGTGAAGTAGTCTGGTACTTGTCTCACAGGTAAGATTATGAGTTAAAAATATAATTTTCAAAAATAACACGATCTCTACTTTTTTTTTTATTAAATCATAGCTGTGTATATTAATATAACCATGGGGTACAATGTGCTGTTTTACACACAATCTGAAATGCTTTCATCAAACTGGTCAACATAGCCTTCACGGCATTTTCTGTGTTAAGACATTTATATTCTACACCTAGCAAATTTTGTTGCTGCTGTTAAACTAGCCTTTGCATATGTTTATATGACAAATATGTATTAATAGTACAGACAGATTTTGAAAACTACATTTTCACATTTCACTCCTATTTAAAATAATTCACTAAAATTTAATGGGCAAAAACCTCAGTAGATATCTATATGTGTGGTCAAGCATGATAGTCATTTATTTATTTATTTTTTATAGAAACAGAGTCTAATTTTATCGCCCTCGGTAGAGTGCTGTGGTGTCACACAGCTCACAGCAACCTCCAACTCCTTGGTTTAGGCGATTCTCTTGCCTCAGCCTCCCGAGTAGCTGGGAAGCATGATAGTTATTTTAAATGAAACATATAGTCATACTTAATTTTTTAGCTTTAGATTAGACATACTTCATCAGTGATGCTCTCTTTCTAGAAGTGCATTTCATGTTTACTAATATGGCCTGGAAAATGAGTATCTATGCCACAAAGCAGACATAAACAGCTAATAAGAATACTAAACAATGTATGTATATGTAATTTTATTTCATAAATAGTGACACTTTAGATTGATGAATGCTAAGACTAACTAAGCTATTTACATCTAATTCTTAACAGAAAAAAATTAGGTTTGATGTTTTTATCCATTTACTTCTAATTTTATATGATACGGCTACACAATTTCTTTAAATAAGCCTTTTCCTAAGAAAAGCTAGGAATCTATGTGATTCACATCAGCTAGAATTCTATGTGATTCTGGCACATAACAAAAAATTAAAAATTATAAATTTCTAGTACCATCAAGGAGTAAAGAACAGAAGAAATTCTTTAATAATTAGTTAAGAGATGGTACGTCTTTGTAAAATTTGAAACCAAATATAACCATCTGTGGGGTTAAAGTGAGGCAAAAAATTTTTTTAAAAAACCTCAATACTTCCTAAGGGAGTAATACATTTGAGGAATCAAAGCTGTATAATCGCAAATATGTATCACAGTTTATTAGGAACCATGTGGTCGAATACTTAAGTTCTTTTATGCCTATTATCAAATTAACCAACAGAAGAAAATTAGATTGTATTTTAAACTACATCGATTCCTCAGTTTTTCAGAAAAATTTAAATACCTACATAACATTGATCTTTTAAAAAAGTTACAATATCTTCCATAATTTTTAATCTCCTTTCTAATTTTTACTTCACTGCTACACTGAGGGTTCATTAACACAAAATGCATGTTATTGTCTATTTCTCCACATCCCTCCACTTGTTTCAAATTACAAATGCTAAGAGTTACTATTCATAGAAGTACAAAAATATCTATAAATTAAATAGGTTGTAATTCTTAAGTCCAAGGAATTAATTGGTCCCGCAAAGACTGTCCAGGAGCCAGAGATGGAAAAAGCAAAAAAGTACATGAATCAAACCATGCTGGCTACCTGTTCAATGGATCTTTAATTGATGTACAGTTCTGCATTCTTAAATGACCACAGCATTTGGAATGTGGTTATTCATAGTGATTCAACTGACAGAACTGGAAGGAAAATCCATCAATGAATCAAACAGGTGAAAGTTAATAATATATATAACTGAAGATAGGAATAAAATACTATTTTTCCCCTCCATCCATATAGTTCAAATTCCTGTGATTTACTTATGAGAAATCACGTCTTCAGCATCATCATAGATAGTACTTAAAGAGCCCAAACCAGAAAATCCACCAAGTAGCCTATTTCTTAGAAATAATCCATATCCATATTTTATTTCTAGAGCAAAATGCCCAGTTATTGCACTATCTTCTTTTGCAAGCTTCCTGCTGATTAAGGTTGTGTTAGCTTCAGAAATGACCTCACAGGTATACATGCAACAATGTGCAGCTCCTTCAGAAGGGGAATTGGAAACCTCTAGTAATCTACATTGAGGAAAATTTTTTTTCATTTTGCTGTGTCAAATTGTTCACGTATTTAACATCTTCAAAACTACACAGAATGCAAGTCTTCAGTACTTTAATGTTTAATGTGTAATCTATGATGTGCTACTTTATAAATGTTTCACATTGCTTATATTTTAAGTTTTACCCTTCCTAAATAAACTACTAAATAATTCCAGGCTAAGGACCAAATTCTGTGTCTGTATGTGAGTTCACAGGGCAGTGTGTGTGTGTGTGGGTGTCTAGAAATTTCTTTGTAAAGTGCTCTACACTCTTTGTTAAGTGTTTCATGTATTTATCAAAATCTTGTTAACCACACCGTAAAGTCACTTGTCACGATACTGAGAAGTAAAAGTCTAGCTAAATTGGAAGTGCAGGCATTAATTTTGTCAGTAGTGGCATAAAAATACTTCAGAAAGTAGAAAAAAGCCCAGAAACACTTAAGAAAAAATTATTATTAGATATTTAGCATGTTTCTTTTACATAAGGTGTAATAAATGATACATGCAAGGATATTAAAATGAAATATGATTTCTTCTATTTTATACACAATTATAAGAACATTAAGGACAAATTCTCAAAATATAAGAAGAACCATATGACTAATAGAATACTTTGAGACCAATGATGACCTTACCTTATCAATAATTTAATCATTTTTATCCCAATTGGATTGAGTTCATACATATATTCACAACACACAAAATTTCCTGTGCTATTTTGGGCTTTCTTCATTGAGCTCAAAAGCCAAGGAAAAATTCAGCTCTTTATGGAATGAGTTACTAATAGAAATTACTTCAGTAAGCTTTTACATTCTTAGTAAGGAAAAACTCTAAAAACTGAGGTCTTATAAAGAAGTCACTCCTACAATTAACAGGCTTTTATCGCAGTTAAAAATATTTAGTGAGAGTTTAAGTTACACTTAAGAGTAGCATTAAACCTCTTCTCCTTAAAGATAGTTTCAGTTTAATTGCTTGATACTATTCATCTTGTTTTATGTATGTTACACCTGCAGACTGCAATTCTCATAACCATATACATTTTATCACTTGTGATAATACAATAATTCATATTTTACCAGACCTACTTAGTAATTAAAATCTGCACAAACAAAAAAGACTATCTGAGGTATTAAATTTAATAATAAACCACCCAAAAGACAGGACAAGTTTCTATGTTTGCACTTGTACCACTATTCTCGATTTCAAATTTCTGTGTAATTAAGCTGCTATTCCCAGGGGATCAGTAACCAGTGCTGTTGTTATTGCTTGGTGAATGACCCATGGAAACACCCAAGAGAAATTCATTTTTACCAATCAGATTATAAACATGACCAATTTGACTGAGGTTTAAATAAACATAGCCTTAATTCAATATGGCTGTAGTGGGTTACAGTAAATATATGAATAAAGAAAATTAAATACTAGATCTTCATTTACTTTTTTCTTTTCTGTTAATAGCCCTTTAGTATGACATAGATATGGTAGCCTTACCAGAGTAAGTAATATAGAAAAGCTATACTCAATTTAATTTAACAAACATTACAAGGTTATCTCAAGTAACCTAAGTAACCTGTGATCATGAAATGATAGTACTGGGTAAGCATTCTGGAACACAAAAGAGCAATGTTAGATTATTCTTCCTTGATATTAATTTTGTGTTTTGCTCTCCTGTTCATTCGTGTTTTTCAGTTAATAATAAATTTTTAAAGAATCCATGCTTGAGGGCTGGGCACACCTGTAATATTAGCACTGTGGGAGGCCCAGGTGGGTAGATTGCCTGAGCTCACAGGTTCGAGACCAGCCTGAGCCAGAGCAAAACCTCATCTCTAAAAATAGCTGGGTGTTATGGCGGGCACCTGTAGTCCCTCAGCTACTTGGGAGGCTGAGGCAAGAGAATCGCTTGAGCCCAAGAGTTTGAGGTTGCTGTGAGCTATGATGCCACAGCACTCTACTGAGGGTAACAAAGCAACACTCTGTCTCAAAAAAAAAAAAAAGAAAGAAAAAAAAGAGAAGAAAAGAATCCATGCATGGTATAGAAAAAACACAGAATTCAAATTCTGTACTTGAGAAAACAAAAGCATGGCCAGATGCTACTACTGCTGAAGTCCGTAACCCCAGCATTTGGGGAAGCTAAGAGAATTTCTTAAGGCCAAGGTTTGGAGAGGGGGTAAGCTGTGATCATGAAACAAAAGCAAGCGAGAAGTGTTCACCTCTGGTTGGGCTCTTCTTCTGTTGGGTTTCTTTTTACTTAGTTCTTTGAAATTCATTTACCCTGAGTTTTCCTTTATATTGAATCTAATCTTAAAAATTACAAGTAAACATTGCAGTTATGATAATTAGAGTCACAAGGGAATTTCATCCTTAGTTCTTAGTTTTTTAGAGAATAAAGGCAAAATAAATAATTTTGTTTCAGTATCAAACTTATTAGTCTTCTGAGAGCTCTGAAGACTATACTTACTGGAAGATGCTCAGCCCATTTAGCAAATTTTTTAGTAAATTTTAGTAAATTTTTTAGACTATTTCAATTACATCTTCTTAACAAATATTTGGAATCTGTGTGCCTTACAGAAATATTTGAATCTTTCAAGCCCATCAAACTTGGCTTCAAAAACAGAAAGATCAAAAACTTTGAATCAATTACTGTGTTGAAAGAATTTAACTTTGCTTTCTAAGTGTTCCTTGTAATCCATGGGTTGAACCCAGCTTGAATTTGGGAACATATGTTAACCTAACTTATTCCTCACAGTTAAGTTAGTATGTGAACTGCCAAAAGTGTATTTTTGACTTTGGGAAAAATTCTCCGTTCCTTTCAGAGGGCAGTACATAGCCCTTTATTAAGGAAGGTTTCTTATTCCAAAAATAAGTTCCTAATAATTATCTACCATTCCTTCTGTAATTTATTCTCCCTGGCAAGTGTTTGAAGCTGGTTTGTCAGAACAACTGTAATATGCCCTTTGCAAAAATAGTCTGAATGGAAAGCAAAGCCTTGTATATCTATGTTTTTCCAGAGATAAAAGAAGCTCATAAAAATGTTGGGCATAGAAAATGACCATAGTATGTTCTGAGGCTTGAACATTTTCACACACTCCCCTCTTCTAGAAGTCTGCTTGCGATCTGTATTACGATCAGTGTTCCAAACACTGAGCCATCTTTAACATGTATGATTTACCAGTAAATTCAAATATACCTAATGGAAGACAGAGACAGTCCTAGATAGCTATGGTTGTATGAAAAGAATACATCTCTGAGAATTGTTTTGTCTATCCCAACTAGGGAGCAGTTGGAATCTTACCCCTGAGTGGAGAGGACTGTGGGAATAAAAGTTTCTAAGAAATATCCTCTGTACTCATCACTTACTTGGGCTCCACTACAGGTGAGTTATTAGGTACCTCCTTAAGAAAATTACTCAGAAGCTACTGTAGTGTATGAATAAATACAAAGAATTAATGTACAATTGGTGGTCATGTTGGAAAAATTAATTTTAGCCTCCTTGAACACTGGTTTTATTCTTACCACATACAATTTTTCTTTCTAAAAGTCTGTAAATAGACCACTCTATTATTTCTACCTTCAGAAAAGGAAGTTATCATCAAAGAAATTTTTCTAAAACAGCATATAGAGATTTTCTAAAAACAATTGCTCCTATCCTCTCTAATCTGAAATTCACTTAAAAAAATAAAACTTGTGTGACTTTATTTTTGAAACTATCACAGTCTATTTCAAATATCCATATAATCTCAACCACACTAAATAACACTTTTAAACTTCCTGTGTGTAAATTTCCTAATATATTTATATACATTGTTAAAAGAACTGACATGAGGTACAGTGTTAATCTGAGAAATATCAGGATCAATTCAGGGGTGAAGGTAAATCCATAAACATTATCTTTCCATAAGCAGCCAATCTCACCTCCGACAATGATGTTGGAAATAGAATTCTTGTCACTCACAGGGTAGGCCAAAATCCATAGGCTTGTTGGTCATAAGTATCAGGAAAGTCAGATGGAACCTACCCCTAAAGGGCATGGGGGATACCTGATTGCCTTGACCTCTTAGTTGTGACCTGTAGCTTCAAGAACTTTCTGGGGTTAGTCCTCACTGGCTTTCTCTTCCTTCTCTTCTTTTATATCCCACAAGGTATTTGACCCCGTCTGGCAGCCATGAGGCTTGGGTACCACTTTACACAGGCCTAATGGTTCCATATTTATCAGTGTCACTGTTGCCCAGTTACATTTTCCAGAGAAAAAGACACCAATAAACAAATCCAAACTAAACACGAAGTTACTGATAGTTTGATTTGTTTTATCTCCTTTCTCCTGCAGATCATAAGTTCCTCCAGGTATTAGGCATAGTGTATATATGTTTATTAAATTAATATGAATCTTTCTCCCAGATTGGGTTTTTTCAAACAGGGGTCTTCTTGATCTTGGGCCTACATGCTAGATCCCTCACAGGCTTCCTAGCTGCTCTCCAGACTTTCCCCTGGATTTCTTTCCTCTCTCTGAAGAGCCCTGAATACACATTCTAAATAGTAAGTCATAAGAGATCTACATAGGAATTGCACAAGACCTCCTAACCTCAACTGAAGCTTTCCTTTTCATTTCCTAAAAGCTGGCTGACTGCATGCCCATATCTCAAATGCTCCTCACCCAGGGCATGACCTTGCTACTCAAAGTGTAATCCTAGGACTAGCACTACCATCCGGGAGCTTGTTAGACTTGTGGCCTTGCAGGCCACCAATATAGTTCTAGATTAGAATATACTTTTTTACAAGACCTTTAGGTAATCTGCATGTACATTAAAGTTTTAAGAGGCATGGTAATGGGTTACAGGTCCCTGTTTCTTGCCCATATTTTGGTTCCTGTTGCCAGGGCTCCTAAAATCCATCATGCATTCATGTAAAATGTTACTCCATGAGAGAGAGAAAACAAATTATCAGAAGGCTCTTCCAATTAGAGGAATGATCTTAAACTTTAGCATGCTTCAACTGCTGGGAGGGCTTATTAATATACAGGTTGCTAGAACTCACCCCCAGAGTTTTATGACACCAAAGATTTAGGTGGAGCCTGATCATTTATTATTTTGTTAAGAGATGGGGTCTTACTATGCTGTCCAGGTGAACTCAAATTCCTGAGCTCAAGTGATCCTCCTGCTTTAGTCTTCCAAGTAGCTGGGTCTACAGGCATATGCCACTGTATCTAGTGAGAATTTGTATTTGAAACTAGGTCCTAGGAAATACTGATGCTGCTGGTAGGGATAACAGACAATAAGAACTATAATGTGAGTTCTGCTTTCTGTCCACATCTTCTTAGATTACTCCTGACTTATATCTTCAAATTAGTTTACTCAACATGTCTAGTCATTGAGCCAGTGGCCACCACATATTTAAAGACTGGGATACAGGCATATTAGCCAAATTTCTCTTAATATTCTACCTAACTAATTAAAAGGAAGGTATAGATGTGAGGGTGAGAAAGTTGAGAGGATACCTAAATTCCAGGACCCAATACAGGGTATTCTCCCCTCTCCATGTAAAAGTCCTTTTGATATTGGCAGCCTGACTAAATGGTCATCTATTTGGTGTTCATCTATTCTGTCTCAATAGTAAGTCATTCTCACCATAATGTTTTTCACTTTTAACTCACTCAGACGGATCTGACTGTCCCTAAAATAAAATTTGTATTAATAATGCTATTCCTGGCTCAGCACCCATAGCACAGTGGTTATGGCCCCAGCCACATACACTGAAGGTGGTGGGTTCGAACCCGGCCCAAGCCAGCTAAACAACAGCTAAACAACTCCAACAACAACAACAACAACAACAACAATAATACTATTCCTAAAGGAATAAAGAGCTAAACTCTAGCAGATATTCTTCCATGGGTACTACTTTCAGTTCCATCTAGTCCTGGTGGAAGAGAAAGTCCCAGGGAGTTTTCCTGGACACTTTCAAATCTCAGTGCATGGTGGAAATAAATAAAGATTGCTCAAATGAGAATAATCAGAGGCTATTTATTCAGAGCTTGCTATAGCAAAGGTATTGTCTGGAAGAGAATCAAAGGCAGACAGGAGAATGAGAAATCTTTAAATAGTGAAAAAAAAAAAAGATAGGCTTCAGGTATGCTTCATTGGAGGCTGTGGGCATGGTGACAGGCTAACCAGAAGTGGAGCATACATGATTGATTTGAGAAACATATTTGCCTTTCTCTGGCTGGTCCAGTGTTGGAAGTAGGGCAAAAATAGGGAAGCTGGCAGTTAATGACCAACTCCTGACTGGCTGGGTAACTTTTCTTTAGAGGTTGTTGTTTGGCTTCCTTGGATAATTGCTACAAAGACTGTAGTTTCTTATGTGATTCAGACTTTTACTGTCTCGTATGGCCTGGCCATTGTCATTTGCATATCAGTCTTTCAGTGCAGACCCCTGGCTTCTCAGTATGCCTGCCCCAGCTTGGAACTAGCTACAGTTAAAGAAATTCACAAAACTACATTCCCTGACAGTTCAAAAGTCCAAATTCGACAAGTTTGAGAGGCATTGGCCATGTTTCTTTCTTTAAAAAAATTCATGAAGAGTATAAAATAGTGATACTTCAATTCTCTATATCAACAGAGAGGAGTATGGACCCTTTTGAGAATTTAATCAAGTTTATGAAACCTCTCTCCTGAAAAATATACACACTCATCCCCTAGTAGGTGAGCATATCACACCTACTCACATGCAAACCATTTCAGGAGATTAGCTAATTCAGAGACCCTTAATTGAGAAGGCATGCTTACATTACCATGGAAAATTAGATTCTACTGTATCTTCTTTTTTAAAGGTTCCCAAGGCTGGGCACAGTGGCTCACACCTGTAATCCCAGCACTCTGAGAGCCCAAGGCAGGCAGATTGCTTGTGCTCACGAGTCTGAGACCAGCCTGAGCTAGAGCAACACTCTGGCTCTAAAACAACAGCCAGGCACTGAGGTGGGAGTGACTAATCCCAGCTACTCAAAGGCTGAGGCAAGAGAATTGCTTCAGCCTAAGAGTCTGAAGTTGTTGTGAGCTATGATGCCATAGCATTCTACTGGGGTAACAAAGTGAGACTCTATCTCAAAAAAAAAAAAAAAAAAAAAAAGAAGATCCTCTGGTTAAGTCCTTGCTAGTGAGGAGCTATTCTAACAGTCTGTAAAGGAGCACTGTATAGAGAAAATGTCCATGACTTGGCAATACTCATCAGCACTGAGCTGGGGGAGGTGAACATTCTTCACTGACTTCTCCTAGCTCATGCCAATCTTGATCTGATCATAAGTGAGACTACTATAAAAAACACCGAGAATCTTCATTTAACAAATATTTCCTGAGCGTCATTTGTGTGGTAGATACTGTGTGAGGCTGTAGAATGCATGCTATGTTGACAACTCTCAATCACTAACATGGAAATTATTCAAAGTAAAATTTTAATTCAATAATAATCCTATCAATCTGTCTTCTCACAGTTGCTATGCATTTTTCTTGTGCCCCCTCCACACTAAGTCCCTTGATCAACCAGGGTATGTTCAGGGAATGTGAACTAATGGCAACATTAGCAAAATATAATTAGGAAGGTAAAAACAATTTAAAACAGTACTAAATACATTTTGAAGCCAAGTATTAATGGTTTTTGGATTATCCACCATTTGGGATCATATATGCCCTCGTTCCTATCCGATAATGCACATTATCTAGAGCTGAATATATCTTCATGGGGCTCACAAGGGGGCAGGGAAAGATAGACAGGGAGGGAAAAAGGAAACTCTGAAGGAGCTAGTGAGGACAAAGGGCCGTCCACCCCACCACATTTATTGCTTAGGTATATGGGTTTGGTTAGAATTTTAAAGTCCAACTCAAATTCTCACGAATTACTTTTCCCTTCTATGGATGCTAAAAAGAAAGAAAAGAATTAAAGAGGGGTTTAACTGCTCCATTTTATCCCTAGCTGATAGGGATAATTTCATATCCAAACAACTTTATGATCAACTATATGTTGTGTACATAATTTTTTAAAAGAGGATAAATATATGCTAACCAAGGAAAATATGTATTTTTTAATGCACGGAAGATTCTAACTCAATATTTAAAAATAATCACACACCATTTCTGATAATAGCAAATACCATGCATTAACATGACTTTTCTGATTTCTGAAAGTACTACCAAATTTAGTCTTTAAATAAGCCTCAATTCTCGAAAAGCATGTGGTCTTGGGGATGAATTAGAATTACCTGGGGAAAAACTCCACGTTTCAGAGATACAAGGTGATCTCTTTCCTTTACCCTCCTTCCCCCCCCACCCCAGTTCATAATCACTGATCCAAACAAGCAGGGTGGAAACAGGCATTTTATAAAATCATCAATAGAGGAACATGGCACAGCCTGAGGTCACGCCTCATTCAAAGATAGACTCTAACACAGATTATACAATGATACTGTAACTCCTGGCTCAGTGCACTTTTTGTTCTTTTATACTCTTCTTTAATTCCTAAAGGATATCTAATTTGATATGTATTAAAAATCACTTTTCATCATCAGTGTGGAGATTCACAGGATTCAGAATGCATAGTATCTTCTATTGCTATGTCATCTGTGTGGTAACGAGGTTTTCTGAACAGAAGAAATAGTTTTCTGAAGGACTCATATTGATAAATCACAATCTGCAATTTCATGAGTACCCCAGTTAAAATACAGTGGTAATTACAGCTATAGGACCCTATAAGATTGAGAGTGCTTCCTTTCAAGGAATCTCATTAAGGAAACTATAAAGAACCAAGAACTTACAAAGAAAAGTAAATTGCCCCTTTTGGTAAGCTGATTTTAGAAAGACTTACGCAGTCTAAAATTGTATATTGGGCTAACGGAGAGAACAGAAACTCAGTGAAGTTTAGTTTACTGAGGGCATGATGGTATATAATATGTTCATAAATTAATCTGCTCATAAACCAACCCAAATATGAAGCAGAAGAACCATCACATAAAATATTTTAAATTTATTTTCATCAACACATGCATTTCCTTTCCACATCAACTACCCGTTACTACGGCTGAGTCCTAGTGCTGCTACACTCCAAATCCGTGATCTCACAGTCTGAGGCACTGCTCTTTGACCATAGTTTCACATTTTTTTCACTTCCTTAGTTTTTTTATTCTCTGTGAATTAAAATGAAAACTATATGCTATTATTTTGTTAATTTAGGACTTTTTTTTTTTTTTGCAAATGGTGAAAAGGAATTTTAAAGCCCAACAGAACATACTACAAGGAGCAATTTTCTTCTTCATCTCAGATCCCTTCCCCACCAATGAAATCTAACTTCTCAAGGGCAGCCAGTGTTCTTCCATAACATAGAGACATTTTTATGCTTGCACATACCTTTTAAAAACCATAAATGGAAGCATGTATTTCTTTTTTTGGCTGGGGCTGGGTTTGAACCTGCCACCTCCAGCATATGGGGCCAGCGCCCTACCCTTTTGAGCCACAGGCGCCACCCCTGGGAGCATGTATTTTTAAATTTAACGTGATTGTTAAGATAGAGATCATTCGGCTCGGCGCCTATAGCTCAACCAGCTAAGGCGCCAGCCACGTACACCTAAGGTGGAGGGTTCGAATCCCCAGCCCGGACCCGCCAAACAACAATGATGGCTGCAACCAAAAAATAGCCGGGCATTGTGGCGGGCGCCTGTAGTCCCAGCTACTTGGGAGGCAGAGGCAGAGGCAGGAGACTCGCTTGAGCCCAGGAGTTGAAGGTTGCTGTGAGCTGTAATGCCACGGCACTCTGCCCAGGGGGACAGCTTGAGGCACTGTCTCAAAAAAAAAAAAAAAAAAAAAAGTAAGCTATAGTTTTGGAGAGGTAACTAGTGTTTATCTCAGATGGTGAAAGTGTTGGCTAATTTTTTTTTTGGTCATCCTAGGTAATGCACCAAGACAGTAATTTTTGTTTTCTTGATCTGGAACCTAGTTTCATGGGTGTGTTTACTTTATATATATATATATATATATATATATATATTTTTTTTTTTTTTTTTTTTTTTTTTTTGGAAAGTTTTTGGTGGCCGGGGATGGGTTTGAACCTGCCACCTCTGGCATATGGGGCCAGTGCCCTACTCCTTTGAGCCACAGGCACCGCCCAGTGTGTTTAGTTTGTTAAATTTATCATGTAGTACAATTACAAGTTGTACATATTCCTATATGCATGTTTGATAAAAAATAAAAACAAAATTAAACAAATACATGGGCCAAAGTAACTCTTCAGGCTGTGGGCTTCCAGTTTGCTGTATAATATATAGACTTCTTTAGAGAAAACAGCAGAGGAAGTTAAAAAAGCAAACAATCTTACACTTTAAAACGCAGGTAAATCCCATGTGTGTGTGATTTCTATGGAATAACTCCTACGAAGTCCAATGAGGAACCTGTCTTTCCCTCTGGGTCCTTATCCAACCCCACATTTACTCTTATATGCAATCCAAACTTCTTGTTCCAGCTTGTTATCAAATTAGAAAATAATTCCTGCTGGGCGCCTGTGGCTCAAGTGGCTAAGGCGCCAGCCACATAGACCTAAGGTGGAGGGTTCAAATCCAGCCCAGGCCCGCCAAACAACGATGGCTGCAACCAAAAAAAAAAAAAAAAATAGCCAGGTGTTGTGGCGGGCGCCTGTGGTCCCAGCTACTTGGGAGGCAGAGGCAGGAGACTCGCTTGAGCCCAGGAGTTGGAGGTTGCTATGAGCTGGGATGCCACGGGGACAGCTTGAGGCTCTGTCTCAAAAAGAAAGAAAGAAAAGAATTCCATATATTCCATCTTCCAAGCCATGACCATCAGTAGTGATAGTCAGAAACCGTAGATAGGTGAGGGGAACCCAGAGGATCAATTTACAACATAGTGTGTGATCTACATTAGGTTGAGAGGCTCACAAGACACAATAGCAATTCCTTTCTTCCTTTTATTTTTTTTTTTTTGAGATAAAGTTTCACTGTGCTACCTTGCATAGTGTGCTGTAGCATCATAGCTCACAGCAACCTCAAACCCTTGGGCTTAAGGAATCCTCTTGCCTCAGCCTGCCTATAGCTGGGACTACATGTGCCCCCCACAGCACTGCTAGTTCTTCTCCTTTTAGTAGGGATGGAGTCTCACTCTTGCTCAGGCTGGTCTTGAACGCCTAAGCTCAGGCTATCGACCAGCCTTGGCTTCCCAGAATTCTAGGATTACAAGTATGAGCCAATTTCTGGTAGTTTTGAGTCTTACTGAGCTGAAATAATTCACCCAAAAAATAATGTATGTCTTAGCCTGGGCCATGGACTATGATTAGAGAATCAATCAGATGTAAAGGACATGTGTTTTGGCTCAGTGCCTGTAGCTCAGCAGCTGGGGCACTGGCCACATGCACCAAAGCTGGTGGGTTCGAACCTGGCCCCGGCCTGACAACCACAACAAAAAATAGCCGGGTGTTGTGGCAGGCACCTATAGTCCCAGCTACTTGGGAGGCTCTTAAGCCCAAGAGTTCAAGGTTGCTGTGAGTTGTGATGCCATAGCACTCTACTGTGGGCAACACAGTGAGTGAGACTCTGTCAAAAAAAAATGTGTTTTGAGGAATTTGCATATTGGTCACCATACAAGCACATCATCAAGGTACTTCAATTCAGTTGGTTGATGCTGTTAAAAGCTCAGCGCTCAGGGTAGCACCTGTGGCTCAGTGGGCAGGGCACTGGCCCCATATACCGAGGGTGGCGGGTTCAAACCTGGCCCCAGCCAAATTGCAACAAAAATAGCTGGGTGTTATGGCAGGCGTCTATAGTCCCAGCTACTCAGAAGGCTAAGGCAAGAGAATTGCCTAAGTCCAGGAATTGGAGGCTGCTGTGAGCTGTGACGTCACAGCACCCTACCATGGGTGATAAAGTGAAACTCTGTCTATACAAAAAAACCCAAAAAGGTTGGCGCTCGTAGCTCAGTGGTTAGGGTGCCAGCCACATACACTGGAGCTGGCGAGTTGGAACCTGGCCTGAGCCTGCTAACAATGATAACTACAACAAAAAATAAAAATAGCCAGGTGTTGTGAAGGGTGCCTGTAGCCCCAACTACTTGGGAGGCTGAGGCAAGAGAATTGCTTAAGCCAAAGAATTTGAGGTTGCTGTGAGCTGGGACACCATAGCACTCTACTGAGGGACTCTGTGTCCAAAAAAAAAAAAAAAAAAAGGCTGTTTCAGCTAATGAAGATTGCCGTCTATGGATTTATGCATACATTGGGGTCTAGGGGTATCCAGAGTTGGGAAAATGTGAGTTGAAAGAGTTGTTGACGTGGCAGAATTTAGGAACTAAATCATGGTTTCCAAAAGCAAAAGCTTCAAAGAATTAAGTAGGAGGATAGATAGGGAAGTGTTTAAGGAAAGTAAAACCTAGAGGAAGTCAAATTGTATAACTCTGGGCCAAAAAAGGTGTTCCAGGATTGGGAAGGAAACCTAAACAGGGCTCAAATAGGAGTCTCCAAGGACAGAAATTCTAGGGACAAAAACAATCAATCCACATACAGCACATCTGAACAGTTGGGGTCCCTGACCACCTTAGTTATTATGACAGTACATTATAAACTACACAAAAACTTCCCAGGGAGGAATTATCCCAGGCTTAAGGGATCTACCTCAGCCCCAGAGAGTGGTCAACTGCACTGAGAAAGTTGCCTGAAAATGTAGAAGTTAGGCTGATGTCTGATGTTTCGTCTCAGAGAGGACTTTCTCAAGAATATAGCCCAAGGTGTATCACAACCTCATACCTATTTCAACTTCTTATTCATCCTTTTCATCTCCTTGGTAGTAAAACATGGATCAGTTATACCAACTAGTAATTCTGTATCTCATGCTTAACTTTTACTATCTTAATAATGAATATTCACCACCATATGGAGTTTCCATTCTTTAATGCCTTTCGTGAAATGGGATAAGATGCTACCCCTTATCAGCATCAGAACCACCTGACCAGTGTATTATTTTCCAGACATTTGGATTAACATTGGCCTTCCTCCTTTAATGTGGACAGAGGTGTGAAAGAACCCTCACGTGAAGTGGCTTTGAATCTTGAGTTATTTATGTTTATTGTCTATTTTTTACTTCAGAATGACTAGGTTTTGTTTTGTTTTCTGAGCCTAGAAATTGAGAAAGGGAGGGGAGGAAAGCAGAGACCAATCAGGGCCATGGTCAAGACAAGACCATGGTACAGCTGACTCTGAGGCCTTTGTGCAAACCACAAGACAGGAAGGTTGGGGTCAGTTACCCTTTACTAGATAGACTCCAGTCATGCACTGAATTCAGCACTGGATTCCATCTGATGGAAACTCAGAGAAGCTTATGCATGATTCTACTTCCTCCAGTGGCCAGACTGTGCTGCTGACTGGCTTTGTAGGCAGAAGTGGCAAGAGACTAAGTATTTTTTTTTCTCTCTTGAATAAGCCCAATTACTTGAAAGGAAGTACTCTCATATTGTTGATTCCACCCCTACACCCCAAAGCTGGGTTAGGGGCTTGACCTCTTGTTCCCTTGGCTCTTTATCACTGCACTCACCCCAGTATGATCTCTTTCAGTACCTCACTACAGGAGGACTTCCTTTATGTGCCTTTGGCAGTCTGCTGAAACCTAAGAATCAATTCTTTATTATTTTTTTATTACCATTATTATTATTGGAGACAGTGTCTCACTCTGTTGTCCAGGCTGCTCACAGGCTGCTCTGCCGTGAGCAACCTCAGACTCCTGGGTTCAAGCAATCCTCCTGCCTTTTTAGCCTTCTGAGTAGCTGGGACTACTGTGCGGCACCTGCCACAATACCCGGCTATTTTTTTCTATTTTTAGTAGAAGCAGGGTCTCGATCTAGCTCAGGCTGGTCTTGAATTCCTGAGTTCAAGTGATCCTCCTGCCTTGGCCTCCCAGAGTGCTAGGATTACAGGTATGAGCCACCAATTCTTTTTTATTTTTTTTGGACAGAGTCTCACTATGTCACCCTTGTTAGAGTGTCGCGTCATCACAGCTCACAGCAACCTTAAACTCTCGTGCTTAAGCAATTCTCTTGCCTCAGCCTCCCAAGTAGCTAGGACTACAGGTGAAAGCCACCAATTCTTAAATAATGTTTTTCAATGCATAAAATAGAATATATAGGATTACAAAAGGAAACCAGTTACAGTAGTGATATATGTAGTTTGTAACTCCAGATGCCTGGTGTATGAATTCCTTGAGTGCAGGGACTGTGTCTTAATCTCTGTACTGCCAGTGCCTAGCACAAAGCCTGGCACATAGATGATACTTAAAAATGTTTATTTAATGAATGAATAGAAAGATAAATGGCTGCTGCCAAGTCAGCCTGAGGAGGGATTCATTGCGACTGTATGCACATACCAATGGCTTGCATTATGTCTCTAGACCTGGGTGAGGGAACCCACACTTGACAACAGGTACCACAGCATCTAGCAATAATGACAGGCTACCAGAAGACCAGGAAAATAACAAAGCTTGTGTATTTCACCGGACAGAATATTCATATAGTGAAAGTAAACAGGCCACAGGCCACGTCTTGAGGAGGCGGAGAGCTCTTGACTTCGGAAGCATGGAGGAGAAGAGCTCTTGACTTTGGAAGCATGATGCTCACGCTACCTTAAAATACTACCAACAGCTCTGATGGAGGAAAGAAGGGAACCTGAGCTAGCCTATCAGTATTCTCTAGGGCTCCTCTCCTGTCCTGAACTGGTCCTTTCATCTCTGGGAAAGACAAAAGCATGTCCCTAAAATCACAATAGGGATGAGATGTGCCTTTCTAAGTTCAAGCAGTACTTTCAGTCTTACACAGAAATCTTGTTTATGTACTAACAGAAAACCTAAAGAAGCAGGAAACAAAAGCCACTTCCCTCACTAAATACATAAAGAGTCAAAGATTTGTTCTAAACTGATTGCTAAGTCTAGTAGATATTTAGAAAAGAAAAACAAAACTCCAGATAATTTTAAAGCTGAAACCTACAACTGTATGGGATTCATAAATCTCACTGTTAAGGTATTTAAGAGTGATCTCCCCAAGTGAGAAAGCTTCTCTAGCTACGTACAACCATCTGAGGGATGGTAGAATGCCATTTTCACTTGCTTGATGGGGTTTCTAACATCTGTTGAAAAGAAACATGGCTTCAGGTGGGTGCCTTCTTAAAAAAAGAAAGAAAGAAAGAAAGAAACTACAGGTCAAAGTTTTGTTTTTAATTAAAAAAAAAAAATATCCTCCCACTCCTAAGATGTGTGCTTTCTTTTTTAACCTATTTTTCCTTTAAGTTGTCTGCAGTTTCCCTATATTGTTCCTAGTGCAGTAAACAATGCAATAAAACAAAAAAAAAAAACCAGGATCCACTCTTGCCCCAAACACTGAAGATGGTCAAAGAGAAGGAATCAGCTCTAAATATACAAACAATATTTTTTTTAAAAGGAAAACAAAACAAAATAACCCCCCTAAGACATTATTATTGACATTCCTGGTACATTTCCTATAATATAATGTTGAAGACAATGCTTCTTTCCCAGGGAGTCCAGCTCACTCAGGAGGAGACATCTAGTCGGTGCTGCAAGAAAAGCTGGGGGTGTTGACTCTTCCCTGCCAAGCCTAAAGCTTTTTATGAGCTCAAGATCTCACAGAAACATCTGTGGTATAAATGAATCTAAAAGGGGATGAAGGCAGGCAGGCACCTCTCACTGTTCTCCAAATCAGCCAAAAAGCTAAAGAGTGTGGGATCCAGGAGGCAGATGCCATTAAGAATTGAGGGATAGAGGGTAGAACAAGAGGAAGCACCAAGTGAGTGGCTGCTTTTTGGTTCCAAATCCAAAAAATGGCCCCACTAAAAATGGCAGCTGGTCTGAATAAGGAACTCCCCTGCTCCTGGAGTCATGCAATAAAATGACGGCCTTGGAGCCCCACCCTCATGGCAGCCACAGTCTAAGAACCAGAACGATTTATATCACATCACAGAGTTTGCAAATAAACGGACTGATTCTAGTTTGGGAGGGTAAGTGCTTTGACAAAGTGCTTGAACCCCAAAGCACAGCTGTGGCATCCTTGGATTTCTATTTCTGCAAAGCCACAGGCCACTGCTGCCACTTTCTCTGTGGAGATGCACCCTTCCACCTATCACCGGCCTCTTCTCAAAATGGCACCTATGTAGTAACCCTTGGAGAGCTCAACAAACATCAGCTGTGCCTCTGGAAGTAAGATAATTTCCTTCCCCATCCTCACCAAAGCACTTCACTTTTTACTTCCTTTGTTTCAGAGTTTTGCACCGGGCTCTGAGGGCCCTTTAAAGTGCCCTTCTGCATCCACATGCAAATAGGTTGCCTTCCAGTGTCAGATCTGTGATCCAAGGTTTGCCCAATGCATCTTTACAGCATAAAAACACATGCTTATACAGACAGACAGACTAGCCTGGAAATGGCTTTCTGGACAGGGTTTCTGTTCATCTTGATACCTCTCCTAAAAGAAATTATTTTCTTGATGTAAGAAGATTAGGACATTGAATGACCTATTCTCAACTTCCAGAAGGGCAACTTGTTTTGTCCATTTTTTAACGAGGGGGTTGAGAGGAACCCAACATTTTCAGTTACAACAACAAGATTTGTTTAAGAAAAAAAAAAAGATAGAAGGATCCTATGTGGAAATGAGTGGGACAATGATAAAAATAAACAAATAATTAAAATTCCAAACCAAAACATATCTCCTGGCCCCAAAAGACTCCCAGTTAATCCTCTAAGACCACAATCTCCACATTGTGGACTTGATGCTGGTGTTCTTCCATTTCAGCCACAACTTTCTCCTCAGTCCTCAGCTCTGTTTCCAAGATGACTGCTTTGCCCTCAGTATCTTCAGCCTCTGGGTCTGGGGCTGGGTCAATTTCAATGATGGTTTGCCCATCCTCTGAGGTGCTTTCAACAGCCTGGATTGCTGAGGTCAGGCCAGACTCCATGGCCACCAACTCCACAGGGCTCATCATGGTGGTCATATTGCCCAGGGTACTCCCATCCTGCATGGCGGTAGAGCTTAGCAGTGCCAAACTGGATGAAGGATGGATGGTCACTGTGTCTGGTGAGCTGCTCTTGGTAGAAGAGACCACTGTGGCATAGCGGAAGAGCTGAGGGCCAGAAGGAAGTGTGTGGACAGTCACAGGACTGGAGCCCTGGCTGAGGGTAGCCACTGGAATATTGCCCATGGAAAATGACTGACCCACTGGTGTGATGGTGATGGGAGAGATGACTGTGAACTGAGGCTGCTGGACAGGAGGAGAAGGGCTCAGCACAGTAGTGGAGGCTGGCCGCTGGAGCCGGGGCCTTTTTGGAGGTTTAGGAGTGCTCACAGGCATCAGTACCACATTTTGAACCGTCTGGGATTTCTGCCTATGATCCTGAGCTTGCTTCTTCTGTTCTTCCAACTGGCGTTCCAAGTCTGTACAAAAAAAGAAAAGACTGAGTGGAGGAAATAAAATCTCAGGAGAATTAAATTAGGAGTCAGGAAACCTGGGGTCTTTTTTTTTTTTGAGACAGAGCCTCAAGCTGTCCCCCTGGGTAGAGTACTGTGGCATTGCAGCTCACAGCAACCTCCAACTCCTGGGCTCAAGCGAGTCTCCTGCCTCAGCCTCCCAAGTAGCTGGGACCACAGGAGCCCGCCACAACGCCCGGCTATTTTTTGGTTGCAGCCGTCATTGTTGTTTGGCGGGTCCGGGCTGGGGATTCAAACCGGCCACCTTAGGTGTACGTGGCTGGCGCCTTAGCCAGTTGAGCTATAGGCGCCGAGCCAAACCTGGGGTCTTGAATAGGTTTTGCTCCTATATAGGCTCAAGCAAGTCACTCTATTGTTTTTAAAATGAAGAAACTGAGACTGGATGATTTTAAAAATCCCCCTAGTCATTACACTTCACTGTTTAATTATAGGCAGGGCAAAAATTCAGAAACTTTCACAAGCTGTGATTCTACTCTAATTCAATCCAAGAGGCACTTCTGGCATTTTGTCACATGTCACCAAATGTAAATTCAAGAAGCCTCCAGTTGGTATTATAGCTTGAATACGTCCTGCCTGGATGTACAGATGAAAATAAGCATTACCGTGTTTCCCTGAAAATAAGACCGACCCAAAAAATAAGCCCTCACAGGATTTTTATGCATTTGTTAAATAAAAGCCCTACCCCAATAATAAGACCTAGTGATGGGCATAGCCATGCCCATGCTTTTCAGCATGGAGCCGTAAGGAAGACTGTAATACCTTTTATCTGCCACAGCTGCTTTCTCCAAGCCGTTCGTACTTGCGCGGGTGCGCGTGTGGTAACCGTGGTCGAAGGTATCCTATTGCACACGTGCGAACGGCTAGGGGAAAGGAGTTCACGCATCACTAGTGCCAGCCCCACCAACAAGGTCAGCTCCCCCTGTCAGGTTCCAGAAGAAGATGACTTAACTGTATTTGAACAAATGTAGATTGTTATATTATATTTAATAAAAATAAGACATCCCCTGAAAATAAGCCCTAGTTGTGTCTTCTTGAGAAAAAATTAAATATAAGACAGTGTCTTATTTTCGGGGAAACATGGTATATCTGCATGATTCATTTGGAACTGGAGCTCTAATGGCCAAGGTTGCAGAATTTCAGCCAGGACAAAAATCATCTGATGGCAAACTTCCTGGCTTTTTCATTACAATATGCCTATCACTGTTTCTCTTCCAAGTGTCCAGTACAATCTTGGTGCCCACTGGTGAGTCAGGTTCTACACTGGAAATTCTCTATTACTTAGTATCTGATAAGCACCCAAGAAATAGTCAGTTAGTTACACTTATAGGGTATGTGGTACTCCCTATTGTAATATAATAAGAAATATAAATTCGGACTCTGTCCCTAGTTCCTGACACACAGTTCCTCAAATACTTAGATCTCCAGAGTGTTAAGTGTCTTTTTGTAACCTAATGAGATGATTGGTAGCTGGGGCCCCCTAGATAGCTTCAGAATGGAGGCTGGTCACCAGAAAGACCAAGATATGATTGGGGACTAGGGCTTTCAGTCCTACCCACCAACCTCTAAGAAGTAGAGAAGGGTTAAAGGTTGAGCTCACCAATGGCCAAGAGGTAAATCATGCCTATGTAAAGAAGCCTCCATAAAAACCCAGCAGGAGGAGGCTGAGCATTGGCTCACACCTGTAGTCCTAGCACTTAGGGAAGATGAGGTGGGTGGATCATCTGAGCTCAGGAGTTCGAGACCAGTGTGAGTAAGAGCGGGACCCGATCTCTAAAAATAGCTGGGTGTTGTGACAGGCATCTGTAATCGGTAGGCTGAGGCAAAGGGATCGCTTTGAGCCCAGGAATTTGAGGTTGCTATAAGCTATGACACCGGGGCACTCTACTCAATGCAACTGAGTGAGACTTTCTCTTAGGGGGAAAAAAAAAAAAACCATGGCTCTGCACCTATAGCTCAAGCAACTAAGGTGCCAGCCATATACACCAGAGCTGGCGGGTTCAAATCCAGCCCAGGCCTGCCAAACAACAATGACAACTACAACCAAAAAGTAGCTGGTCGTTGTGGTGGGCACCTGTAGTCTCAGCTACTTGGGAGGCTGAGGCAAGAGAATTGCGTAAGCCTAGGAGTTGGAGGTTGCTGTGAGCTGTGATGCTATAGCACTCTACCCAGAGCAACAGCTTGAGGTTCTGTCTCAAAAAAACCCTAAAAAACCCCTAGCAAGGTGGCACCTGTGGCTCAGTGGGTAGGGAGCCAGCCCCATATACCAAGGGTGGCTAGTTTGAACCCGGCCCAGAGCCAGCTAAAACAGCAGTGACAACTGTAATAGTAAGAACAAAAAAAACCCCAGCAGGACAAGGGTCAGAGAGTTTCAGATTGCTGGAGGTTCCTGAGGGTGGCATGCCCAAAGAGAGGATGGAAGTTCTCCACTCCTTAAAATTCATCTTGGGCTCGGTGCCTGTGGCTCAAGTGGCTAAGGCACCAGCCACGTACACCCAAGGTGGCAGGTTCGAATCCAGCCCGGCCCGCCAAACAACAGTGATAGCTGCAACCAAAAAATAGCCAGGCGTTGTGGTAGGCGCCTGTGGTCCCAGCTACTTGGGAGGCAGAGGCAGAAGACTTGCTTGAGCCCAGGAGTTGGAGGTTGCTGTGAGCTGAGATGTCTACCCAGGGGGACAGCTTGAGGCTCCTGTCTCCAATAAATAAATAAATAAATAAATAAATAAATAAAATAAAATTCATCTTGCCCTATGTATTGCTTCTATCTGGCTATTCACCTATGCCCTTTGTAAAATAACCTTTATAATAAAAACAGTAAATGTTAAGTAATTGTTTCTCTGAGTTTTGTCTGCCATCTTAGCAAATTAATCAAACCCAAGAAAGGGATTGTGGGAACCCCAATTTATAGTGAATTATTCAAAAGCACAGATTAAAAAAGCAGGAGCTAAAGTAGTGGGCAGTCTTGTAGGAATGAGCCCTAACCCTGTGGAATCGGATGCTATTTCCAGGTTGGTAGTATCAGAATTGAACTGAATTATAACATACCCAGTCAGTGTCTGCTAGAGATTTGACTGCTTGGTGTATGCAGAAACCCCCCTATACATCTGGTTATAAAAGTGTTCTATGCCATATTGTATGAGTGTGTGAGATAGGAAAAACACTTTCGTTTCTCCCATTTAATACAATAAAATATACCAAAAGCAAGTCAATTCCTTGCTTGGAATAAAAGGAATGGACAGGGATAAAGAACATCTTCAAAATTCATAAAATGCTACCTTTTAAGGTAACAAAATACTGAAATAACTACACTTTTTTAGGACAGAATCTTACTTTACCACCCTGGCTAGTGTGCCAAGACATTAGCCTAGCTCATAGAAACCTCAAATTCCTGGGATCAAGCGATCCTCCTGATTCAAACTCCAGAGTAGCTGAAACTATAGGCACCTGACAACGCCTGGCTCATTTTTCTATTTTTGGTTGGGAAGGGTTCTTTCTCTTGCTCAGGCTGGTCTTTTATTGTTTTGAGACAGAGTCTCACTATGTCATCCTTGGTAGAGTGCTGTGGCATCACAGCTCACAGCAACCCCAAACTTTTGGGCTCAAGTGATTCTCTTGCCTCAGCCTCCCAAGTAGCTGGGACAACAGGAGCCCACCACAATGCCCGGTTATTTTGTTGTAGTAGTTGTCATTCTTGTTTAGCAGGCCTGGGCTGGGTTCAAACCCTCCTGCCTTGGTATATGTGGCTGGCACCCTAACTGCTGAGCTACGGGCTCCAGAGCCATCAGGCTGGTTTTGAACTTCTGCACTCAAGAGATTCTCCCACCTCAGCCTCCTAGGATTATAGGTGTGAGCCACTACACCTAGCCCAATAATGTATTTTGTAACTCTTTAACAGTAATTGAAAAAATGTGTACCTAAACAAGGCACTAATTAAATCTACAACTAAAATAAATCCAACATTATAAATACCCTAACACCCAATGTTGGTGGGCTCAAACTGGTAACATAAATTGGCATAATTTTCTTGGGAATTTGACAATAGGTTATAAAAATCCACAAAAATGTCTATAACATTTAACCTAAAGTCTAGTCCTGGAAAGTAGTTAGGAAGGATATAAAAAAGAAAAAGCTACAGCTAAACAAGTTCATTGTAACAAAATAAAGTACTAAAGAAAAAAAATTTTTTTTTTTTTTTGAGACAGGAGCCTCAAGCTGTCCCCCTGGGTAGAGTGCTGTGGCATCTCAGCTCACAGCAACCTCCAACTCCTGGGCTCAAGCGAGTCTCCTACCTCAGCCTCTCAAGTAGCTGGGACCACAGGCACCCGCCACAACGCCCGGCTATTTTTTTTTTTTTTGGTCGCAGCCGTCATTGTTGTTTGGCGGGCCTGGGCTGGATTCGAACCCGCCACCTTGGGTATACGTGGCTGGCGCCTTAGCCACTTGAGCCACAGGCACCGAGCCAGAAAATTTATCTTATTTTATTTTGAGACAGAGCCTCACTCAGTTACCCTGGGGATAGGTGCTGTGGTGTCGTAGCTCACAGCAACCTCAAACTCTTGGGTTCAAGTGGTCCTCTTGTCTCAGCCTTCCAAGCAGCTAGGATTATAAGCCCAGTTAGAGAATAGCCTAGGCAACAGTGAGACCCCATCCCTAAAATAATTAGCCAGGCATCTGGTGTGAGCCTGTAGTCCCAGTTACTATGGAGGCTGAGGCAGGAGGACCACTTGAGCTCAGGAGTTTGAGGCTGCAGAGAACTATGATGATACCACTGCTCTCCAGCCCAGACTACAGAGAGAGAGACCCTGTCTCAAAAGCAAAACAAACTAAAAAAACAAACAAAACAAAGAAAAAACTTATAATACTGATAAGGAACCAAAAGCTCACATTTCTAACAAAAAACATTTTTCTTTTTTTTCTTTTTTGAGACAGAGTCTCACTAAGTCACTCTCAGTAGAGTGATGTGGTGTCATAGCTTACAGCAATCTCAGACTCTTGGGCTTAAGCGATTCTCTTGCCTCAGCCTCCCAAGTAGCTGGAACTATAGGCGCCTGCCACAACACCCAGCTATTTTTTTGTTGCAGTTGTCATTGTTGTTTAGCTGGCCTGGGCCAGGTTAGAACCTACCAGGCTGGCTCAGCACCTGTGGCTCAGGTGGCTAAGGCGCCAGCCACATACACCTAGGGTGGTGGGTTCAAATCCAGCCTGGGCCCGCCAAAAAAACAACAATGACGGCTGCAACCAAAAAATAGCTGGGCGTTGTGGTGGGCGCCTGTGGTCCCAGCTACTTGGGAGGTGGAGGCAGGAGACTTGCTTGAGCCCAGGAGTTGGAGGTTGCTGTGAGTTGTGATGCCACGGCACTCTACCCAGGGGGATAGCCTGAGGCTCTGTCTCAAAAAAAAAAGAACTTGCCAGGCTTGGGTGCATGTGGCTGTGCTATAACCACTATACTATGGGCGCCGAGCCACAAAAACCATTTTTCTGTGTGATGTTAGCATTCCTAATTCTATATGAAATCAGCACATTGTACCCCATAAATGCATTAATATATACATGATCTATGTGTTTATGATTTTTTTTGAGACAGAGCCTCAAGCTGTCCTCCTGGGTAGAGTGCCATGGCTTCACTGCTCACAGCAACCTCCAACTCCTGGGCTCAAGCGAGTCTCCTGCCTCTGCCTCCCAAGTAGCTGGGACCACAGGCGCCAGCCACAACACCCGGCTATTTTTTGGTTGCAGCCATTATTGTTGTTTGGCCGGCCCAGGCTGGATTCGAACCTGGCGCCTTAGCCGCTTGAGCCACAGGCACCGAGCCATGTTTATGATTTAATAAAAAATAAATAAATAAATCATTCTTCTGACGGCTTGTGTCAAGGTGAGAGAAAGCACTGGATTAGAAGTAAAATGACAGAGTTCTACTTGAGGATTATCTGTCCAGTAGCAATGTGGCCTCAGGCAAATCACTTATCCTCTCTGTATCTCCCCTGGTAACCTGTAAAATTGGGATAACACACATCCTATAATCCATAGAAGGATAAAAACTCAGTAAACTGGGTATAAAAGTAAGTTTAAAACAAACTAAATTGTCTTCTTATCAAATGACCCCAACCCTTTTGTTTTCACAACTGACCTTAATATTTTCTATATTATTCAAAGGCTGATCATACACACTTCTTATATGTTTTGTATCTTGTAACTGCTTTACCTCTTCTTCTTCTTCTTTTTTTTTTTGAGACAGAGCCTCAAGCTGTCCCCCTGGGTAGAGTGCTGTGGCATCACAACTCACAGCAACCTCTAACTCCTGGGCTAAAGCAAGTCTCCTGCCTCCACCTCCCAAGTAGCTGGGACCACAGGCGCCCGCCACAATGCCTCGCTATTTTTTTTGGTTGCAGCCATTATTGTTGTTTAGCGGGCCGGGGCTGGATTTGAACCCTCCACCTTAGGTCTATGTGGCTGGCGCCTTAGCCACTTGAGCCACAGGCGCTGAGCCTGCTTTACCTCTTCTAAAAGCTTCTCTTGAGTCTCCAGGTAGATGTTTAAACCCTGTTTGTTATTCCACAATACCCACTGTATGTCACAAAACTTACAGTTTGTCTGCATTTATTTGTTTCTATTTCTACTTTTTCTTTTTTTTTTTTTGAGACAGAGTCTCACTTTGTTGCCCTTGGTAGAGTGCCCTGGTGTCACAGCTCACAGTAAGCTCAGACTCTTGGGCTCAAACGATTCTCTTGCCTCATCCTCCCAGGTAGTTGGGAGCAGAGGAGACCATCACAACGCCTGGCTATTTTTCCAGAGATGAGGTCTTGCTCTGGCTCAGGCTGGTCTCAAACCTCTGAGCTTAGCAATCTACCTACCTCGGCCTCCCAGAGTGCTAGGATTACAGGAGTGAGCCACCACACCCGGCCTCTACCTCTACTTTCTCTTAAGTTTCTTGAAGACCCACAGGAGAGGCCAGGCATAGTCATTCATACCAGTAATCCTACCACTCTGGGAGGCCAAGGTGGAGGATCACTTGAGCTCAGGAGTTAAAGATCAACCTGAGCAAGAGCAAGACCCCATCGCTATTAAAATTAGAAAAAAAATTAGCCAGTGTTGTGGTAAGTGCCTGTAATCCCAGCCTACTCGGGAGGCTGAGGCCGGAAGATTGCTTGAATCCAGGAGTATGAGCTTGTTATGAGCAAGACTGATGCCATGGTACTCTAGCCTGGGTCAACAGAGTGAGATTTTGTCTCAAAATAAAAAACTAAAAAAAAAGGCCAGGCATAGTGGCTCACACCTGTAATCCTAGCAGTCTGGGAGGCCAAGGCAGGTGGATTGCCTGAGCTCAGCAGTTCAAGACCACCTAAGCAAAAAAGCAAGATCCCATCTCTACTAAAAATCAATAAACTAGTCAGGCATTTTGTGGCAAGTGTATATAGTCTGAGCTCTTCAGGAGGCTGAGGCAAGAGGATTGCTTAAGTCCAGGAGTTTGAGGTTGCTGTGAGCTATGCTGCCATGGCACTCAACCCAGTGCGATTGAGACTCTGTCTCAACAAAACAAAACAAAACAAAAAAAACCCTGTGGAGACTGAGGCTATCTTAGTCAACATTACATTTCTTAAGCCTAGTTCAGAGACAAACACAAAGTACTTCATAAACATAGTTAATCATATGCTCATAATTTCTGATTACCACAAATACTGGAGAAGATGCTAAATTTATATCCACCAAAACAAGCAGTATCAATAATGTAAAAAGACCAACATGTCTCTTCTGCTACCAACATTACTGGATTAATGAATGGAGCAATTTAGGATACATCTTAATCCTCCACAAGACACAGAACAAGGACCATAATGTTGACGCCTTTCTTTTTTCCTTTGTGGCTCCTTTGTTTCCCACCATTCCACCTCACCTGGGACTGTTTCAATTTAAAAGTAAAACCTTGGCTGGGCGAGGTCACTCACACCTGTAATTCCAGCACTCTGGAAGGCCGAGGTCAGTGGAACGCCTGAGCTCACGAGATTGAGACCAGCCTGAGCTACAGCGAGATCCCACCTCTAAAAATAGCTGGGCATTGGGCGGGCACATGTAGCCCCAGCTAGCTGGGAGGCTGAGGCAAGTGAATTGCTTGAGCCCAGGAGTCTGAGGTTCTGTGAGTATAACCCCACGGCACTCTCCCAGGAGGTGACAAAGTGAGACTGTTTAAAAATAGTAAAATCTTGGGGCGGCACCTGTGGCTCAGTGGGTAGGGTGCCGGCCCCATATACCGAGGGTGGCAGGTTCAAACCCAGCCCCAGCCAAACTGCAAAAAAAAAATAGCCAGGCGTTGTGGCAGGCGCCTGTGGTCCTAGCTACTTGGGAGGCTGAGGCAGGAGAATTGCCTAGGCCCAGGAGTTGGAGGTTGCTCTGAGCTCTGTGACACCACAGCATTCTACTAAGGGTGATAAAGTGAGACTCTGTCTCTAAAAAAATAAATAAAAATAAAAATAAAATAAAAAATAAATTAAAAAAAAGTAAAATCTTGATACTATGTAAATTAAAAAGAAGTCAGTCAGTCCCAACAGAAGTCAACAAGGAAATGATAAGACTTAAGAGTATTAGCAAAATATCACCTAAGAAGAGACGTTAAGTTATAATACCTGTCAGAGTATAGAGAAATTGCTCTTCTCCCTGCTCTACTTGGTTCCTTCTGTTGTCTAAAACCTTCTTGATTGTGTCCATTAGGCCAAATGTATGGGCTACGTTGTTGAGAACAGCAGCATCTATTTGAAACACAAAACATACTTGTCAAGTTAAAACAAATGTTCCACCACTTCCCTACTGTGCTACTTACAAATATGGAACAACTCAAAAATTCTGTAATTCTCCTAATTACATTTTAATACATTTTTAACAAAGATTTATCACATGTCTAATGAATTTTGCTTTATCTTACATCTGTTTATAGGTTCTGACTTTTGGTTTAGAAAACATGGTCATTATATTAGACAGAGATAAATCTGAATCTCAGTTTTGCTACTTCCTATCTGTATAATCCTAGGCAAGTCATTTGACTCCTCAGTTTTCTCATCTGAAACAAATGGGACTAATTAATACTTATTCTACAAAGTAGATATGAAGATTATAAATATCATATTTTAAGTGCCAAACATGGGATTGGCAAGCAATATTAGAACTATAACCAATAGTATTTTTTTTTTTGAGACAAAAGTCTCAAGCTGTCACCCTGGGTAGAGTACCATGGCGTCATAGCTCACCCAACCTCCAATTCTTGGGCTCAAGCGATCCCCTCGCCTCAGTTTTTTTTCTATTTTTTTTTAGTAGAGACAGGGCCTTGCTTTTTGCTCAGGCTGGTCTCAAACTGGTGAGCTCAAGCTATCACCCTGCCTCAGTCTCCCAGAGTGCTAGGATAACAGGTATGAGCCACCGTGCCTGGCCAGAACTAATAGTATTATCTCTGCTCATAAAACTTTTTTTTTTGAGACAGAGTCTCACTTTGTGGCCCTGGTAGAGTGCTATGGTATCATAGCTCACAGCAACCTCAAACTCTTGGGCTCAAGCGATCCTCTTGCCTTAGCCTCCCAAGTAGCTGGGACCACAGGCACCCACCACAATGCCTGGGCTTTTTTTTTTTTTTTTTGAGACAGAGCCTCAAGCTGTCCCCCCTGGGTAGAGTGCCGTGGCATTACAGCTCACAGCAACCTCCAAGTCCTGGGCTCAAACGAGTCTCCTGCCTCCACCTCCCAAGTAGCTGGGACCACAGGCGCCCGCCACAGCTAGGGGCTTTTTTTTTTTTAAGAGACAAGGTCTTTCTCTGGCTCAGGCTGGTCTTGAACTCCTGAGCTCAGGTAATCCACCTGCCTCAGCCTCCCAGAGTGCTAGGATTACAGGGATGAGCCACCATGCCTGGCCAAACTTTTTTTTTTAAAGAGATGAGGTCTGACTTCATTGCTAAGGACAGAATACAGTGGCATGACCACAGCTCACTGCAGACTTGTACTGCTTGCCTCAAGTGATCTTCCTACCTCATCCTCCCAAGTATCTAGGACTACAGGTGTATACCATAATGCTCAACTAATTTTTCTATTTTTTGTAGTGACAGAGTCTTGCTTTGCCCAGGCTAGTCTTGAACTTTTGGCCTCAACCAATCATCCTGCCTTGGCTTCTTAAAGGGCAGGATTACAGGCATGAGCCACCTTGCCTAAGTCTATATAAAATTTCTTTTTTTTTTTTTTTTTTTGAGACAGAGTCTTACTTTGTCACCCTTGGTAGAATGCCATGGCGCCACAGCTCACAGCAACCTCCAGTTCCTGGGCCTAGGCAATTCTCTTGCCTTAGCCTCCTGAGCAGCTGGGACCAGAGGTGCCTGCCACAACGCCTGGCTATTTTTTGGTGCAGTTTGGCCAAGGCTGGGTTTGAACCTGCCACCCTCGGTACATGGGGCTGGTGCCCTCTGCACTGAGCCACAGGTGCCACCCAATATAAAATTTCTTTAAAAGAACTGTATTTGTGGTCATTACTTTCTGAACTCGGACAACTTCACCTACACTGCCTTCCACAGTCTTTTCAACCAACTCCATGGTTTTAAATAACATGTGCGTGCTAAGAACTCCCACATGAAGATCTCTAGCTGTGACCTCTTTCCTGCATTCCACATTCATACTTACATCTATAGGAGTGACATCTCCATTTGATGGCCTCATAGCCATCTCAGTTTAATTTTGATTTTCTCTCTAAACCTGTTCCTCCCACAGTGTTCTTTATCTCAGTAAATGGCATCAATACTCAGCTCAGGCCAAAAATGTATGAGTCATCTTGGAAATCTTTCATTCTCTTTCACCCTACATCTAATCCATTGGCAAGACTTGTCAGTTACACATCCAGAATACATCCCTAATCTGATCACTTCTTCCCAGATTTACCACTGCCCACTCTATGCCATGTGACATCATCTCTTGCTTAGATGAATTTCTTTTTTTTTTGAGACGGAGCCTCAAGCTATCCCCCTGGGTAGAGTGCCATGGCATCATGCTCACAGCAACCTCCAACTCCTGGGCTCAAGCGAGTCTCCTGCCTCAGCCTCCCAAGTAGCTGGGACTACAGGCACCCACCACAGCACCGGCCATTTTTTGGTTGCAGCCATTATTGTTGTTTGGCGGGCCCGGGCTGGGGATTCGAACCCGCCACCTTAGGTGTATGTGGCTGGACCTTAGCCGCTTGAGCCACAGGCGCCGAGCCTAGATGAATTTCTTTAAGAGCTTCCCAACTGATCTGGTTTTCTTATTTGTACTCTTGACCAGTATAATCTATTCTCCACACAGCAACCAGAGTGATATTGAAAAATATATACATCTGGGCCAGGTGTGATGGCTCATGCCTGTAATCTCAGCAGTTTGGGAGGCCAAGGTAGGAGGATCACTTAAGCCCAGCAGTTCCAACAACCTGGGCAACATAGCAGACCGTGTGTGTATATAAAAAAAATAAATAAATAAAATAAAATAAAATTTTTTTTGAGACAAAGACTGTTGCCCCAGGTAGAGTACAGTGGCATCATCGTAGATCAAACTCTGGGGCTCAAGCAGTCCTCTTGCCTCAGCTTGCCAAGTAGCTGAAACTACAGGTACTTGCCACTAATCCCAGCTCTTTTTTCTTTTCTTTTTTTTTTTTTTTTTTGAGACAGTGTCTCACTCTGTCACCCTGAGTAGAGTGATATGGGGTCATAGCTCACAGCAATCTCAAACTGTTGGGCTCAAGAGATCCTCTTGCCTCAGTATTCTGTTTGTAATAAGACAGGGTCTTGCTCTTGCTCAGGCTGATCTCAAACTGCTGAGCTCAAGCATTCCATCTGCCTTAGCCTCTCAGAGGGCTAGGATTATAGGCGTGAGCCACCAAGCCTGCCCTACATATTATTTTTTGAAGTTGAATTAGATTATACTAGCAACGTGTAGTATCATCTTCACTCAAAAGATGGCATTAATCAAATGAATGCTAGTGTCATGTGATAGGCAGGACAAAGAAAATGACAGAAGCATGGTTATCATTTGAAGTTGCCGTTTGAGGAGTATAAGACCTTTCTGAAGTGGTATTATTAATTTTTTTTTTGCAGTTTTTGGTGGGGTTGGGTTTGAACCCGCCACCTTTGGCATATGGGGCCGGTGCCCTACTTCTATGAGCCACAGGCGCCGCCCCTTGAAGTGGTATTTGAAATCTGAGAACATTGTGGAAGTTCAATGACAATGGAAATGTGAATATGCAACAGAACCTCTAACAAGCCTAACACCTGAACACATTGTTGAGTACTGTGTGTGATGTGGAAAAGCAAAGATACAGAGGCCTCTGGCTAACGTTGCTCAAGCAGTAGTTCACCAAAAGAAGTGTCTGGATGCTGATGGTTGCCACTTTGAGCACCTCTTGTAATTGCAGAAGTCAAACATGACTTGTATTCATCTTTTGTTATTGGTATATATTGAGAATTACATCTTTAATATAGTTTTTTCCTTTCATAAAATGTCTATACATTTTTTGGCATCCTCTGTGTGAGTGTATATGAGTGTTATGAGTTTAAGTATATATGTATAGACATATATATATGTCTATACATATATATAGTTTAAGTATATATGCACAGACATATATATATGTCTATACATATATATAGTTTAAGTATATATGCATAGACATACATATATATGTACGTGTGTGTGTGTATGTGTGTATAAAGAGAGAAAGAGGGAAAGAGAGAGAGAGAATCTGCAAAAAAATTTATAAAGGCACCCTTTATAAAGGCAAACATTACCTGTGGGAAAAGCATAGCTAGACCTGAGTTCAAAATTCAGTTATGAAACTTGGACAAGTGATTTAACTTTAATGAGCCTTAGTTCCCTTATCTAGCAAATGCAGATAGTAATACCTGTATCTTTGGGTCTTTGTGAGGCTAACAGGACCTGCCTACAGTTGAGAGTATTCAATAACTGACTGCTACTGTTAGGATCAACACACTTACCTGTGACCTGGAAGGGAGCCTGGACGAGCCGCTGCTGAACTCCCCTGAGTAGCTCATCTATTTCCTTCTGTATATTGCAGACAACCTCTTCCATCAGCCCTACGTCAGCTATTCCTTTCCAGAACATCAATGTGTCCTCTGGAACAATAAGGATAAGACAGAGTGTGAACAAGGAATGTTACACAGATATTTAGGCAAATCTCTATAATGTTAAATTAAAAATTACTTCAATTCACAAGGATTTCCTCCTGAGCCTTTCTTGGAAAAAAGGAAACTTTTGGAACAGTAGATGGCTCCCAGAATTGGTACCTAATTATCTGGCCCTTCAGCAGCATAGAGGCTGGGATAGTTGCCTCAATTTGTCATGCCCTCAATTTGTTATGGCTCTGGCTCTAAGAATAGGCATCTTCTTCCAATAAAGATATTAAATATTAAATAAGTGTCAAGTATTATTTGAATTTTATTTAAAAATTAGATATTTAGGGTGGCGCCTCTGGCTCAGTGAGTAAGGTGCTGGCCCCATATATCAAGGGTGGTGGGTTCAAACCCGGCCTTGGCCAAATTGCAACAAAAAAATAGCTGAGCATTGTGGCAGGTGCCTGTAGTCCCAGCTACTTGGGAGGCTGAGGCAAGGGAATCACCTAAGCACAGGAGTTAGAGGTTGCTGTGAGATGTGATGCCACAGCACTCTACTGAGGGTGATAAAGTGAGACTCTGTCTCTAAAAAAAAAAAAGTTAGATATTTAATATTAAAAAATTTAAATAATAGGGCGGCGCCTGTGACTCAAAAGGGTAGGATGTCGGCCCCATATGCCGGAGGTGGCGGGTTCAAACCCAGCCCCAGCCAAAAAATAAATAAATAAATAAATAAATAATAAAGATATTAAATTAAATATTAATTAAGAAATATGCCTCCCCAGACCTGTACCTAAAAATAGAACAAAAGAGTTGGACCAGATAAGGTGGCTCACGCCTGTAATTCTAGCACTCTGGGAGGCCAAGGCAGGAGGACTGCTTGAGCTCAGGAGTTCGAGACCAGCCTGAGCATGAGCAAGACCCCACCTCTACTAAAAATGGAAAAATTATTGTGATATCATGGCATGCTCTTACAGTTCTAGCTACTAGAAAGAAGGATCACCCAGGAGTTTGGGGTTGCCGTGAGCTATGATGATGTTGCATTCTACGTGGGCAAAGGAGTATTAATCTCTAAAATAAGGTGACCAGACATCCCACTTTTGGGGGTACAGTCCTGATTTTTAACAATTTGTCTGTCGTCCTGTGGCGTTTTAAAAAAATCCTGATTTTTGGAAAGAATGCACATCAAGCTAGGGAACGGCGGGAGAACGGAAAGGGAATAGACGGTTTTCGGCTGCCATGTGGGTATTTCGCCAGGATATGAGTTTTATATTATTTTTGTTAATTTTATAATGTTAAACTTTAATAATAACAAATAATTGTTGAGAACTGATTATCAAGAACCGCTTTTCAAAGTTCACATTGTTGATCAGTTGTTAGAATTCGACCACCATTGTTTGAACTTAATGAACAATGGCATTTTTTGGCATTGGCAACAACAAAAACATCTCGTAACTGTCTCTCAGACGATACACATCGTGCTGCAATACACATCGTACTGCGTGCTAGTGCTAGTTAAACAAGTAGCTAGGTAAGCTATTTATTTATTTCATGAATTTAGCAGACAATATTTATATTATTTATATTTTATAGTGGTGGCAAAAAGTCTAGCGCCCGCCTTGAAAGTGACACTTACAACTTGCAAGGTATCATTATTTAAAAAATATATTGATAAGGAAAAGGTTAAATCTTGGGCATCAGCAAAAATCACAATAGAGAATAAATGGTTAGAAATATTTCATCATTTTGAAACAAACCATGTTACATACAACAATGCACTCAAAATTGTGGGATACACGCTGTCCTTACCAGGAACTAATGCTGCGACTGAACGTGTTTTTTCTACAGTAAATAAAGTGTGGACATCAGAAAAATCACAATTAAGTGCTGAGACTTTGAAAGCCATTTCATGTGTGAAATATAATTTAACAAATTCTTATGAAAAATTTCATGACCTTTTAAACAACAGCAATCTACTAAAAAAAATTCACTCAAATGAGAAATATGCCAAAGAATAAAATAATACTATATATAATTTTTAATGTATTATATTTGTAAATTG
>CAUYQS010112264.1:0-62523 GCA_963574585.1 Otolemur crassicaudatus | reverse complement strand
GCCTCAAGCTGTCCCCCTGAGTAGAGTGCCATGGCATTACAGCTCACAGCAACCTCCAACTCCTGGGCTCAAGCGAGTCTCCTGCCTCCGCCTCCCAAGTAGCTGGGACTACAGGCGCCCACCACAACGCCCGGCTATTTTTTTTTCTTGGTTGCAGCCGTCATTGTTGTTTTGGCGGGTCCGGGCTGGGGATTCGAACCTGCCACCTTAGGTGTACGTGGCTGGCACCTTAGCCGGTTGAGCTCTAGGCGCCGAGCCGAGACTTCACATCTTTTATGTTTACCTGGATGGAGCTGGAACACATTCTTCTTAGTAAAGTATCTCAAGAATGAAAAACAAAGTATCCAATGTACTCACTACTACTATGAAATCAATATATAATCACCTACACACTCATATGAATGGCAAAACATAACTATAATCCAGAAAGTAGAAGGGAAGAGGAGAGAGAGCGGGGAGGGGAGAAGAGGGAGGGTATTTGGGGGGACCTCACCTAATGTGCATGATGCAATGGTACCTTTCAAAACTATTAAGAAAAGAGTATAATTGTGATGGATGTGTTACTTAGTTCAATGTAAGCATTTCACATTGTATATCAAATCAGTACACTGAACCCCATAAATCCATCAATGTACAAAGTTATGATTTAATAAACACACATGAAAAAAGAATTGTTCTATGATTTAGTGCCTCCACCTAGATGACCTTTATCATAATCAAAAGACCACCACAGGATTGAGCCATGAGACTATAACTCTTTTTCATTCTGTAAACACACGCCCTAAAATCTTTAATAAAAAAAGTCCTGAACGGGAGCAGCACCTGTCTGCTTTGCTACAGACTGGTCTCAGCAGATTTTTTCACAGAAACTGTGCATGTGAATTTCTTGCACTGTTTCTCCCTTCTTCTCTGGACCTGGTGGTCAAGAAAGTCCCCGCTAGGAAATTCCAAGACTGAGGTGTTACTACTTCCTCCTAGGCTGCAACACTGCACTACAGAATTCTGGGCAGAATACGGACCAAGCAAAGCCTCAGAGGCCAGGAAGTGCAGGAGGAATATGAAAAGAAACAGAGAGAACAGGCTGGGTGCAGTGGCTCACACCTGTAATCCAAGCACTCTGGGAGGCCAAGGCAGGTGGATTGCTTGAGCTCAGGAGTTCCACACCAGCCTGAGCAAGAGTGAGACCCTCTATCTAAAAATAGTCCCAGCTACTCAGCATGTGCAAGGTTGGTACAGATATGGAAGGAAAGAAAAATAAACAAGCATGCACTGACATTTTGATGTGGAGAGTAATGATGAACATTTACTATGTGCTAAGCAATTAATAGACACTACCTTGTTTAGCCCTCCCTCCTTATGAGACAAGCATGCTGGAGACCAACAGTGTGAGAAGGAGCCAATCATCACGTTCTTCCCTGACCTCTGGGCCCTAAGACACATTAATACTCTTTCATCTTGTAGGAGTTACCCCCACTGTGTTGTTAGTTCATTTTCATGTCTGTTTTCTTCTCTAGACCACGAAGGATGATGTTCCATTCATCTTGGTATTCCCAATGCCCAGCACATTTTGAATACCTGGTAAAAGTTAACTGAATTTTTGTAACTGTCTTGGCTACATAATGAATCTTTGGTAGTTTTGAGAGCTAAACTGGATATTTCACTCACTTTTGTATTTAAGAAGCTTTGGACAGTGTCTGACACATAACTGGTGTCAATAACTATTTGTAAATATAAGTTCCTTCTCCCAACCTAGATGACACTTAAGGCAGTTATCCACCTCTTCTCTGTCATCCCTCTGGTACTCATAATCAAGACGGTTCTGTTAACTGTGTGGCGCAAATCTGTCTTCTTTCTAACTAACCCCCACAGACTATTCTGTCTGCCAGTACACAGTATAATCTGCCATTGGGGCCATCAGCTTTTGGCACTGCCTGCCATTTCGTTTCAGCGGTTAATCTAGGGTCTGTAATGTCTGAGAAATCCACAGCTCCCATCGGTCCCCACGTTTGGACTGTAGAGCTTGTCCCTGCTTCTCCCACACCCATGGTTGACAGATAGTGAACCAGAGCTGAGACGGTCCCTGGTAGTGACCAAGTGCCACACTCTGTGTGGAGGTCGGGACATGAAAGCCGGGGGGGGTGGGGGGTGGGAGTGGGTATAAAGTCCAAGGTCACACAGCGAACCCGGGTCGTGAGCGGGCCTAAACATAGGGTTTCCTCTCGGCTCGCGGACTAGGGAGTGGGGAGCCCAGCGCCCTCCTCCCCCTCGCCGTGACTGAAGGAGGTCTCACCGCAGGTCGCTACAGCCCCACGCTCACTCCCGTTCGGGCTCCGGCGCTGCTGGGCCGCTCGCACAGAACCAGCCAGCTGTTGTCTCGGTGTCACGGGCGACAGGCATCGGCCACTTCCGGTACCTGGGCCGCATTCCAGCCAATCAGCTAGCGCCGCGCGCCGCGGCTGCAACAGGTGGTCAGCGCGCCACCGCCTCCTGGACTTTTCCAGCTTTCCTTTTCGCCGGTTCGCAACCTGACCCACCCCACCACCACCAAGCCGCCGCCTGTCTAGGTGGCTACCAGGAATAACCCTGTGTACTGGGCGACGGCCATTCCGGCCCCAGATCACTGACGAGCCGAGTCCTCCCGATTTCCTAGAACGGCTCCGGGGAGGAACTTCCGCTCCGTGACCAGCCGCTCTGTGCACTGGTGTCGCTTTCCAGTCATTTCTCTGGAGAAGTTAGAAGTCGGCTTCACCTTCCTACGGAGATGGCCTACCCGTCCCCTTTCACGGTTCCTACCTACATGCCTCTTATTCTCTAGCTCTGTGAATCTGATAAACACAGGTTACTAGATCCTAGGAACAGGCGGGTCAACGGCGGGGGCGAAGGGAGAACTGCTCTGAGTTCAGACATGGCTGGGGAGGAGTGATGCTGGTCCGAAATCTGAAGGTTGAGCGGGCATTACCTAGCTGAAGCGTATAGGGGAAGGCGGTGCAGGCAATGGGAACGGCATTCTGCGTTAGCCTTATATTCCGTGAGCAACGTTGGGCCGTTCTCGCCTTAGAACCTTTGTACTCATTACACTAACTTTGCACAACAAACTTCTTGTTTTTAAGTCTCAGCTCAGAGATCATTACGTTGAAGAAGTCTTCCATCTTATCTAATGTTGCCTTAAATTACACCATCTCTCCCAAATATGAGTTACAAGGAAGGACTACCACTGTCTCTGGGGCTGGCCTTGCACCAGTTACGGGTAAAGGGAAGGTATGATTAGCAAAACCTGGATCACATAATCCTTTGAAAATAGGGAAAGGAGTGACAACTCTCAGAAAGCGACTGTGAGGTTTTTTTGTTTGTTTTGTTTTGGGTTTTTTTGAGCCCCAAGCTGTCCCCCTGGGTAGAGTGCTCTGGCATCACAGCTCACAGCAACCTCCAACTCGGGGGCTCAAGCGAGTCTCCTGCCTCAGCCTGCCAGGTACCTGGGACCACAGGCGCCGCCACAATGCCCAGCTATTTTTTGGTTGCAGCCATCATTGTTATTTGGCAGGCGGGACTGGATTTGAACCCGCCACCTTAGTTGTATGTGGCTGGCGCCTTAGCCACTTGAGCCACTGGGGCTGAGCCAGGGATACTGTGTTTATATCCAGTATGCAACCTAGCAAAAAGAAAAATTTCTTGAATTGATCACTGAGATTAGGCCCTAGACTCTAAGGTCCATCACCTTTGCCATTCACACACCAATATCCTTAACTCTCTGTCCTCCCAACTGCATGGGAAATTTGTTAAACCTGAATCAGTCAGAATGCCTATTTTCCTTGCCCAAGCTGCTAACAGTGAGAGGAAAAATTATACATTTTGGAGAAGAGCCCAGATTTTTATGGTCTCTGCTTTCCAGAGGTCTTTGACTTGTGCCCAGAAATAATTTCCTGTTTTCCTAGTCAGCTTCTTTACCATTTTCCACAGTGGCCATTTCAACCTTCTGCTCTCTGACAAATCTTTCGCCAAGCCATAATCCAGGAGGTGTCAATTTCCATCACAATAGTTACCAGATACGTTTATCACAAGGAAAGGTATCCAGACTACAAAAGTATGCTGCATCAGAGCCAAGGGTGGAAGACATTTATCTACCTGTGTTAAAGGGCATCTGCCTCAATAGCATAAATCAGTGATTCTCAACATTGGCTGCATAGTGGAATCACCTGGGAATTTTAAAACTACTGTTATATCTGCTACTATTCACATAGATTCTGTAGAAATTGATCTTAGATATGATCTGGGCACGGGTTTGGTTTGGTTTTTAACTTTCCAGGTAATTCTAACAGACAGTAAAGGTTAAAAACTGATCGCATAGGTCAGTGGTTCTCAAATGTGTTCTATAAATCAGCATCATTGCATCATGTGGGAACTTGTTAGAAATGAAAATTCTTGGTTGAGCACCCATAGCTCAGTGGTTAGGGCACTGGCCACATACACTGGGGGTTGGTGGGTTCGAACCCCGCCCAGGACTGCTAAACAACAATGATAACTACAACAAAAAAAATAGCCAGGCATTGTGGCAGGTGCCTATAGTCCCAGCTACTTGGGAGGCTGAGGGAAGAGAATCACTTAAGCCCAAAAGTTCGAGGTTGCTGTGAGCTGTGACACCACAGCATTCTACTGAGGGCAACACAACGAAACTCTGTCTCAAAAAAAAAAGAAAAGAAAGAAAGAAAATTCTTGGCCTGGCCGATGGTCCACATCTATGGTCCTAGCACTCTGGGAGGCCAAGGCAGGAAGATCTCTTAAACCTAGGAGTTTGAGGTTGTTGAGCTAGGCTCATGCTATGGCATGCTGGCCTTGGGGCAACAGAAGAGTGATACTCTGTCCCCCACCCCACCCCCCCAAAAAGAGAAGAGTGAAGAGAGAAAAAAGCAAAGGAAGGAAAGAAAAGAAAGAAATGAAAATTCTTGGCTGGGTATGGTGGCTGACGCCTGTAATCCTAACACTCCGGGAGGCTGAGGCAAGTGGATAGCTTCAGCTCAGGAGTTCAAGAAGCCTGCAACTGTATCATCTAAAAATAGAAAAATTAGTGGTGTGTGCTTATAGTCCTAGTTATTTGGGAGGCTGAAGCAGGAGGATGGTGTGAGCCCTGGAGTCTGAGGTTACAGTAAGCCAGCACTGCATTCTACCTGGGATGAAAGAGCAAGACTCTCAAAAATTAAAAAGAGGGTGGCGCCTGTGGCTCAAAGGAGTAGGGTGCCAGCTCCATATGCCAGAGGTGGCGGGTTCAAACCCAGCCCCAGCCAAAAACTGCAAAAAACAAAACAAAACAAAAATTAAAAAGAAATGGGCCAGGCGCAGTGGCTCACACCTATATCCTAGCACTCTGGGAGGCCAAGGCAAGTGGATTGCCTGAGCTCACAGGTTCAAGACCAGCCTCAGCCAGAGTGAGACCCTCCCGTCTGTAAAAATAGCGGGGCATTGTGGTGGGCACCTGTAGTTTCAGCTACTAGGGAGGCTGAGGCAAGACAATCACTTGAGCCCAAGAGTTTGAGGTTGCCCTGAGCTATGAGGCCATGGCACTCTACTGAGGGAGACAAAGCGAGACTCTGTCTCCAAAAAAAAACTGAAAAGTCTCAGGCCCCATTCATAGATCCCCTAAGTCAGAAACTCTGGAGTTGGAACTCAGCAGTATGTGTTTTAACAAGCCCTTTGGGGCTCTGATGACACTAAAGTATGAGAATCATTCGCCACAGCATTGGCAGTGCTTCATTTGATCATACGTTGGTCATAAATGAAAAGGATAAATCATTTCCTCTTAACTAGTCCCTGCCCACCATCTCCTTGATTACACTAGGCACCTCAGCTGCCATCTGGAGAAATGGGAAGCTACTGAGGGAAGGAGACCAGGTAATATGGTCCATAAATACTATACCCATTTTCTGTGTGTGTGATGATGTGCATAGGCAGGGGCTCATGCTTCAGGGTCTACAGACAGACTCAGAGCGTCCATAGAATCAGGTTTATAAGTAACCATGAACAGTTCTATTACTCTTGGGGAAAAAACGATAGGTAAGAATCTTGACCACCCTCCTGTATTCACACAGGGACACATACATGGAAAATAAAAGACATACTGCTCTTATTCTCTCTTGTCTCTCTGTGGAAGATGTGAGAGGGAGGGCTACAAGCACTGGCTGCACTCCCTTCTTATACTTTAGACCACATCATCTCTCAAATTAGTTTACAACTCTGATTTTGCCCTAGTGTTATTCAAAAATCATATTTTCAGTTATCTGTGCACCATATTCCAAGTATTACTGAACTGTTAGTGTCTGCAAACTGTCCTCTCAGACTTTAATAACAATTGTAAGATACTGTTAGGATTCTGTAAGAAATAACCAGAAGATTTACACCCACCTTGCTAAAGCTGAATCAGGTTCAATTAGGCCCTCAGTGTTCCCCTTTCACCTCCAGCCATGAAGATGTAAGGAAATAGAGCAAAAGGGCAACTTCCTACTCTATAGTTATCAATTATATGAATGGTCCCTGACTTATGATGGTTAGACTTGGGAGTTTTGGGCTTTATGATGGTGCGAAAGTGATATGCATTCAGGAGAGTCCATACTTTGAATTTTGATCTTTTTCTGGGCTAGTGATAGGCAGAACAGTACTACTTCAAGATGCTAAGTGATCATGAGTATAAACAATTGATACTGTACAGCAGGGATGTCAAACTTTTTTTTTATTTTTCTCTGCTATACATCAGAAGAATAAGAGTTGTCTTGGGCCACACATCAAACACACAAACATTAATGAAATTTGATTAGCACTAGCAAAGAAAAAAAGGTCCATGCATACTGTTTGTGATATCTGACACTACAGATAAGTGAAAAAGGTCCTCACAAAATCAGCATGCAGCCCATGGGCTGTAGGTTGGACACCCCTGCTCTACAATGTACTATGTTGCCAGGTGATTTTGCACAACTATAGACTAATGTAAGTGTTCTGATCACATTTAAAGTAGGCTAGTCTAAGCAATGAGGTTCAGTAGATGAGGTGTATAAAATGCACTTTGGCTTGGTGTAGCACAGTAGTTACGGCACCAGCCACATACATCAAACACTGGCGGGTTCAAACCTGGCCAAGGCCAACTAAACAACAATGACAACTGCAGGGTGTTGTGGCAGGTACTTGTAGTCCCAGCTACTTGAGAGGTTGAGGCAAGAGAATCACTTAAGTCCAAGAGGTTGCTGTGAGCTGCAAAGCCACGTACTCTACCCAGGGCAACATAGACTCTGTCTCAAAACAGACTTATGATGTTTTCAATTTATCATGAGTTTATCATGGTTCCATTGTAACTCAAAGATCATCTGTACCAAGGAGGCCAGAGCAACCAGTTGTGAACCTGACTCAGCAAGGTCATGTTATTACTGTGCTTAAATGGTAGATCCTTCTTGGCCAATTCTTTTTTTTATAAGTAGGTACATTTTTTTTTTCAGATTAGCATGAGGGTACAAACGATTAGGTTACAATGTTTGCATTTTTAGGTAAGGTCCCTGTTATAATTGTGTCCCCACACCCAGGAGGTGTGCCATATACCCTTACATTATGCCCATTAAGTGGGAGCACACCAATCCCCCTCCCTTTTCCCCTCTCCTCCCTGCTTCATCCCCTCCCCCATCTTGAATTAAATTGGGTTTTTCTTTTGTGTGGGCATGTATTAGTTAGTTTGGGCAAATCTTCTAAGCCTAAGAGGTGCCCCTGGGGTCCTGTAAGGTCCCATCTCTCTCTTAAGTGAAGCTGCCTGCTCCTTTCACATGGGATAAAATGTAACAGCATCCGAAACCTTAGCCTCACAATAACCATTTCATGGTTTGGTGACAAAGAAGAGAAGGCTGCCCTACAAGAGGAGTCAGTGCTGGGTTTCCAGAACGTGAACTGGATATGGAGGTAGGAGTGCTGTCCTGGAACTGAGCAACAGAACAGTGTACCAAGGAGCAAGTAATCAGAAAACAAAGCAGAAGAAAGCTGTACCCTAGCCTGTGAGGCTCCTCACCAGGGGTCTGGGGTCTTCACAAGGTCAGCAAAATATTCAGCACAATTGCCAGTACTTGCAAGACACCACTGAGCCAGATGTAGTAATGCTCTTGCCCATTTATCCAATCCCTGAACATGTCTTAGAGCCCCAACCTGCACAACAGGCAGCTGCTACTAGTTAGTGTGAATTCACCCACGACATCCTGGGCCCAAGGCAGTCCTACATGAATATTTCTGAGGCTCTATTTTGAGAAAATAACTTGGGAGAAAAATGAAGTCCCATTGTCTCCCATATTCAGGAACACATAAGCTCCCAGTGTGATTAGAGAAGCTTAAGGCTGCTCAGAATGACTCATATTCTATTTTGTTGTTGTTAGTGTCAAGACAAGTCTTAACTTTGTCACTTCAATAGAGGGCATAGTGTCATAGCTTACCTCACACTATTGGGCACAAGCAATCCTCTTGCCTCAGCCTCCCAAGTAGCTGGGATTACAGGCACCAGCCATAACACCCAGCTTTGTATTCTATTTTTTTAAATTTAGTTGCCAAATAATAGTTGTATATATTTGTTGTGTGCAACATGATGTTTTGAAATATATATACTTGTACATTGTGAAATGGCTCAATTGAGCTAATTATTGTATGCATTACCTCACATGCTTACCACTTAAACTTCACTCTCTTAGAGATTTTCAATAACAATACTCGAGGCTTGGCTCCTGTGGCTCAAGTGGCTAAAGTGCCAGCCACATACTCCTAAGATGGCAGGTTCGAATCCAGCCCAGGCCTGCCAAACAACAATGACAGCTGCAACCAAAAAATAGCCGAGCGTTGTGGCGGGCAGCTATGGTCCCAGCTACTGGGGAGGGGGGAGGCAGGAGACTTGCTTGAGCCCAGGAGTTGGAGGTTGCTGTGAGCTGTGATGCTACAGCACTCCACCCAGGGGGACAGCTTGAGGTTCTGTCTCAAAAAAAAAAAAAAAAAGAATACAATACTTGTTAACTATAGTTGCCACATGGTGTAGTAGTTCTCTTGAATTTATTCCTCCTGTCCACTGAAATTGTGTACCCTTTGACCAACATCTCCCCCACCTATCACACCCCCCTTGTCCCAGCCCCTGGTAAACACAATTCTACTCTCTGCTTCTGTGACTTCGATTTCTTTTAGATTCCATATAACGGAGAGATTACCCAATATTTGTCTTTCTGTGACATAATGTCACGTCTTTCACTTAACATAATGTCTTTCATGCCAAGTGCGGCGGTTCATGCCTGTAATCCTAGCACTCTGGAAGGCCAGAGGCCAGTGGATTGCTTGAGCTCAAGAGTTTGAGACTAGCCTGAGCAAAAGCGAGACCCCCATCTCTAATACATAGCTGGACATGGCTCGGTGCCTGTAGCTCAAGCAGCAGGGGGCGCCAGCCACATACACCAGAGCTGGCGGGTTCAAATCTAGCCTGGGCCGGCCAAACAACAACAATTACAACCAAAAAATAGCTGGGTGTTGTGGCGAGTGCCTGTAGTCCCAGCTACTTGGGAGGCTGAGGCAAGAGAATCACTTAAGTCCAAGAGTTGGAGGTTGCTGTGAGCTGTGACCACAGCACTCTACCCAGGGTGAAAGCTTGAGACTCTGTCTGGCCTCTTGCTCAAGCCCAGGAGTTTGAGGTTGCTGTGAGCTATAATGCTAGGGCACTCTACCAAGGGTGACAAAATGAGAGTCTGTCTCTAAATAAATAAATAAATAGATAGATAAATAGATAAGTAAATGTGTGGATCTAACTGCTTTTTCATGGTGTTATTTTCCCAGCTCAAGATGTGGCTCATCCACAAAAAAACTTCAATGAACTATTCAGTGCTCCAGCAAGATTCCTTCTCTATGATGCATCCTTTCCCCTCAGGCTAACATAATCCATTTACCACACTCTGTTTACTATCCATTCTGTGTTTTCCCTATGCCACACACTTGCTCACAATGCTGCCCTTGTCCCCTTTGCCACTGCAAACCATAACTGTGATGATACCTTAGGGTCTCTCCCAAACATAAAGGTCCCTTTGTTTCTTTTCTTTTCTTTCTTTTTTTTTTTTTTTTTTTTTTTTTTTTTGAGACAGAGTCTCACTTTGTCGCCCTTGGTAGAGTGCTGTGGCCTCTTAGCTCACAGCAACTTCAAACTCTTGGGCTCAAGCAAATTTCTTGCGCCAGCCTCCTAAGTAGCTAGGACTACAGGCACCCACCACAACTCCCAGCTATTTTTTTTTTTTTTGAGACAGAATGTCACTATGTCGCCCTTGGTAGAGTGCCACGTAGTACAGCTCACAGCAACCTCCAACTCTTGGGCTTAAGCAATTCTCTTGCCTCAGCCTCCCAAGTAGCTGGGACTACAGGCGCCCACCACAATGCCTGGCTATTTTTAGAGACAATGTCTCGTTTTTGCTCAGGCTGGTCTTGAACCTGTGAGCTCAGGCAATCAACCCACCTTGGCCTCCCAGAGTACTAGGATTACAGGCATGAGCCACCTCACCTAGCGGACTCTTAGCATTTTTGAGTTAAGTTGACTTGTAGCTTGTGTTCTGTAAAAATATTTTTCATCTCCCCACCCAGTGCTAAGAATCTGCCCTGCCTCAGAGATTGCATCTGTAGCCCAGTGCAGACGAGAGAGGTTCTGCATGTGTTGACTGACAGACACCTATGTGGAAAGTCTTCTGAGATTACCTTGCATTTTTTAAATTTTTTTGAGATTACCTGGAATTTTAACAGTGGCCTTCGAGAAACAGTACCTTAGCCCAGAAGTGGCAGGAATTTTGGGCATAGGGTAAAAGTAGTAAGAAGAGTAAATGTAGGCGATGACTTTGCAGAGCCCCTTATATCACATTAGATCAATAGTTACCAGAATTCCACTTCTTAATGGGATTTGGTGGGAAACACTGGCTGACAGTAGAAACCACAATTTCTATATAATGTCTGAAGGTGAGTGAAATACAAAGTAACAACCAAATGACCGGCAAATGAGATTGGTCGACCTTGATGACTAGGAATATTAGAAAACTTAAAATAGGGGTATTCTGGCTGGGGGTGGTGGATCATCCCCTGTAACCCTACCCGTAGCTAAGATGGGAAGATTACTTGAGGTTAGGAGTTTGAGACCAGCCATATCCCATCTCTATAAAAAGTTATCCAGGCATGGTGTGGGGGCCTATTGTCCCAGCTACTCCCAAGGCTAAGGCAGGTGAATTGCTTCCCAGAAGTTGGAGGTTGCTGTGGCTATGAGGACACCACTGCACTCTAGCCTATGCAATGGAACAACACCCTTCTCTAAATAAATAAATAAGGGTATTCTCAAATGGAATCAAGGTAAAGTATGTGTGCAACCAGTCTAGGGAGCTGAAGTTTGCAGATATTTCAAATCCATCTTAATTTCTGTTCCTCTTCTTCTGTCTTGTCTCACTGGACCCACTTTTTTACTTTTTCTTTCTGGACACACTTTTAAAACTCCATCTGATATTTCCTTATCTTTTCATACAGCCATCCCTGAATAAGCAATTCTATAAAGTTATACATTCCAGATGCTTAAAATTAGACTCTTTCCACTCCTGGTTAAGTATGCGATTTGACCTATTGGTGCTGGGCCCAAGGGAGGACAGACTGTTCTAGACAATGTCTTTGGTGCCAAAATGTTGGAAGAATCTGGGCCCATTTCCAGCACTAATGGGCAATTGTTGAAAGTCACCAGAGCCCACAACGGGAAAAACAGCATCACTGGCAGAGATGGACAAACATCTCCAAACTGGGTAAGTAGGTCACATCTTCCGTCATTCTAATAACCACTGCTTAATGTTAGGATGAGGGGAGACAGATACTGAGGAGACTAGGCAGTGTGGAGAGGGATACAAATGATTGTATCAGGGCTTTTCCAATTCAATGTGGCTGTAGGCATTTCAGCCTCTTCAGAGAACAAAAAAATATTCCACCCCTCTAGTCTCTACTCAGAACAACAGCATGCTACATTCAGATATTGTTTCAGCCCTCAGCTTGTGTGACTAGCCCACGTCCCCTAAAATCATCTAACACATGGATTCTTTTTTGTATCTTAAGATGTATAACCTCTACCTTGTTGAGAAGACCCAATGGGTTTTGCCCAAAGCCAATATCTGCTTCAAAGGGGAAAGTGTTCTGCTTTCTCTGGATAAGATCAGCAAAAATGGTATCTAATCAAAACTCCACAACTTCAATTAACTTAGATTGAAAAGGCAGGTCCTTTTCTGTTCTTTGATAGCAACATTAAACAAGATAACACAATCTCAGGGAAAGAAAAAAATCCCAAGGCTGCTTTCTAGACCAAATATTTCAGAATTTCTGGAGGCAACATCAGGTGATTCCAATGTGCTACAAGGTTGAGAACCCCTGGTTAGACTATTAAGGGCCATCTCGAGCTCACGTGTTCCAAACAAGATATGGACACCTGAGTAAAAGTGGAATTCTGATAGGAAGAAGGAAGGTGAGGCTGGCGCAGCCTGTAAGGGTGAAGGACTAGCTCTGCTGCTTACAACAGGGACTATTACTGCAGAGTGGTAGAAATAGCACTCGATTAAGCATCACAAGACCTGGATCTGGTCCTGCCTCTGCCATTTACTATTTCTGGAAGCTTAATCAAGTTGCTTAACTTCTTGGTTCCCTTATCTGAAAATGGGGACGATGAGATCTGCCATATTTCCCCATCATATGCCTGATAGGAAAACCACCAAGTACATAGCTGTGCAAGAAATAAGAAATGCGTTTCTGAAGACATCACATAATTTAAGACAATTTCCCCAGTAGGAATAAAGTTGAAGTGGGGTGATGCCATCACTTGGCTCATGAACCTTCAATGTACTCATTTTGTTTTAAGGCTATGTTCAGTATCTCTAAGATTTCAGGGAGTCCTGTCTCCTAAATGTGTACTATGAAGTATCACAGCAGTTGTTGAAACATGTTCATGGAGTTTATTACATCTTACTCCCATTCCTCACATGTATTTTTCAGTGTGGATATTAGCACCATTGCTTAATAAACACAAAGATTGATGCTGAATATTTCAGTAAATGTTTTTTTGGTTTTGGGGGGGTTTTTTGCAGTCTTTTTTTTTTTTTTTTTGGCTGGGGCTGGGTTTGAACCTGCCATCTCTGGCATATGGGGCCAGTGCCTTACTACTTTAAGACACAGGCGCCGCCTCAGTAAATGTTTTAAATGAAAACATTTAAAATGATAACAATACCTTTTTGCCATCCTTGTGATCCTTTTGTTTATTTTATTTTATTTTTATTTTATTTTTATTTTTTTTGAGACAGAGCCTTGAGCTGTCCCCCTGGGTAGAGTGCCGTAGCATCACAGCTCACAGCAACCTCCAACTCCTGGGCTCCAGCAAGTCTCCTGCCTCGGCCTCCCAAGTAGCTGGGACCACAGGTGCCTGCCACAAGGCCCGGCTATTTTTTTTGGTTCCAGCCATTGTTGTTGTTTGGTGGGTCCAGGCTGGATTCGAACCCGCCACCTTAGATTTATGTGGCTGGCGCCTTAGCCGCTTGAGCCACAGGCGCCAAGCCCTTTTGTTTATTTTAAATAAAATTTTAATTTAGGACAGTTTTAGATTTGCATAAAAATAGCAAAGGTAATACAGAGAATCCCATATACCCCACTCCCAAATTCCCCCATTAACATCTTACATGAATGTGGTACATTTGTTACAGTTAATGAATTGATAAATTGTTATTTACTGAAGTCCTCATTCTGATTTCCTTAGTTTTTTACCTAATATCTTTTTTCTGTTTTAAGATCTTATCCAGAATACCACATAGCATTTATTAGTCATGTCTCTCTGGGTCCCTCTTGGCTGTGACATAATAGTACATTTTAAAATGACAGCATAATCCACAACATCACCACCTGAGGGGACTCAGAGCAGAGCAAACCAACTGCCACATTCTCATGGTACTCACAACAGAGGCAGGAGTTCATCAACATTAGCATGAAAAATGTGAACTATTTAAAATTTTCCTCCATGAGCTTTCAAAGTGTGACTCTTGAAATTTGGGGTTAATTTGAGGGGACTGGCTTTATTTCATGTTGTGTGCATAAAGTGACTTTTATATCACATGCTCTAAAATTGCTCAATGTCACATAAAATGCATCCAGTAATATCACACAAATATAAGGTAGGATCCCTGATGAGTGGAATACAGATTCCAGACCCCCAGGGCCCTGCTCAGGAGACTGATTTAGAAGGTCCAAGATGAGGACACAGCTCTTTGTCTTAATATTTTAATATCCAAGTGATTCTGGTGCATCTGGGAATCACTAAATCTAAAAGTCACTTCAACCCTGAGGAACAAGCCTGCAAATTTAAATTCAGTATCCAAGTAACAAAGCAAGCCCTAATGGTGAAATTCACACCGAGGATAACTAATAATATTTCAGTAAATATATATCAAGACACATAAATATATAGACATCCTTAAACCTATATGCAGGATGGGCTCCCAAATTCCATTTTTACATTGGTTATTTGAAACCTAAAATATATTCACTTAGAATGTGGTTAGGAATTGGGTAAGTTTTCTTAACAACCCACCAAAACATGTTTCCAGCCACACAAGTAAAAGAGCACGTCCTTGCAATGAGCAATGTAAAAACAATCTTCTGGTGGGCAGCGCCTGTGGCTCAAAGGAGTAGGGTGCCAGCCCCATACACCGGAGGTGGTGGGTTCAAACCCGGCCTGGCCAAAAACTGCAAAAAAAAAAGAAAAAACAATCTTTTGGTAACACTAGTCATAAAACAGAACCAAGGGGTGGCGCTCGTGGCTCAGTGAGTAACGTGGCACCGGCCACATACACCGAGCGAGGCTGGTGGGTTCGAACCTGGCTGGGCCAGCTAAAACAACAATGACAACTGCAACAACAACAACAAAAAGCTTTGTGGCGGGTGCCTGTAGTCCCAGCTACTTGGGAGACTGAGGCAAGAGACTCACTTAAGCCCAAGAGTTAGAGGTTGTTGTGAGCTGTGACGCCACATCACTCTACCCAAGATGACATAGTGAGACTGTCTCAAAAAACAAAACAAAAACAGAACAAAGGGAAAATGAGTAAGAAATCCTTTATTTATCTTGAGTGATGAGGTTAAGTTTATACAATGACAATAAAAAAAAAGAAGGCGGCAGATGGAGTTATTGAGGAGCTTTCTGCATTTTTTCAAGAGTTTCAAAGGTTGTTAGCTTGTTTTTACCCTAGAATCCAAAGCTGCCTTTTCTCTTAGGGCTATCTACTTGGCTTACCACCAAATTTAGCAATGCAGCTTAGATTTACCCTGATTTTTATGCCAGGTGCACCTTAGAATTACCTGTGGAGCTTAAAAAAAGTGATATCCATGTGTGTTAGTCTGTTATGATGCACAGAAAAGTACCACACAGACCAAGGGACTGAACAGAAAACTTATTTTCTCACAGTTCTAGAGGCTGGAAGTCCAAGACCAAGGTGCTAGCAGGCTTGGTTTCTCCTGAATCCTCACTCTCTGGCTTGCAGACAGCCACCTCTACTCTGTGTCCTCCCGTGGCCTCTCCTCTATGTATGCACTCCTGATGCTCTTTCCTCTTCTTATAAGGACACCGTCATAGTGGGTTGGGGACCCACCCTATGGCTTCATTTAACCTCAGTTATCTCCTTAAAGGCCCTATCTCCAAATACAGTCCCACTGGGAGTTAATGTAAATGGGGGAGGGACAATTCAGTTTATAACAGTTTATAACAGCGTGCCTAACCTCAGATCAATTAAATGGTGAGGGGGCAAGCACTGGTACTTTGTTGTTTTGTTTTGTTTTGTTTTTTTTAAGACAGGAGCCTCAAGCTGTCCCCCTGGGTAGAGTGCCGTGGCATCTCAGCTCACAGCAACCTCCAACTCCTGGGCTCAAGCAAGTCTCCTGCCTCAGCCTCCCAAGTAGCTGGGACCACAGGTGTCCGCCACAACGCCCGGCTATTTTTTTGGTTGCAGCCGTCATTGTTGTTTGGCGGGCCTGGGCTGGATTCGAACCCGCCACCTTGGGTGTACATGGCTGGCGCCTTAGCCACTTGAGCCACAGGTGCCGAGCCGATTAAATTATTTTTGAAAGAAGTTCAAAGCATAGCAAGTGTATTCTTTTTTTCATTCCTCTTTTTGATCAACATAATTTGAGGGTGCCATGGAACTATAGGTTTAAGTGTGCCATTAAACTAAAAAAAAAAAAAAAAAAAAAAGTTGAAAAACACTAAAATTATCCAGATAGAAAGTGGTTTAGGAGATTTTGGACATAATGTTATATTTTGTTCTATATGCATAATGTGTACAATAATCATATATTTATTTAGTTTATTCAAATATCATAACTATTCACATCAAGTCTTTCATTACAATTTCTCTATTTCCAAGTAATTTTATTTCATTTTTAAAAATGTTGTATTTTATGGTAACAAATTTTTGAAAAAGAGATCACTCATGCTATATTACCAAGGTTTGTTCATATTTGTGAATGTCTTCTTGTCTTCCTGACATCTAGGTTACATATAATTCTTTTCACAGTTTATTTAATGCACAACTTTATTGGGATTGCTTTACTGTACTTGAGAGAGTATAATGCCATCAGCATTCTACCTCATAGGTGGCAAATGATGCAGATTTTGTCTGTATGTCTCAAGAATATTATTTAATTTCAAGTTTTAATTATTATGGGTAAATAATAGTTAATATAATTAAAGGTCACATGCAATGTTCTGACACAGGGGTGAAAAACATGAACCTTTGAAGTCCAAAGATATAATCAACTATGTCAATGGTAAGCATACTATATAAAATTTCCTTAAAACCTAACATGCTATTTTTAACTTCAGAGTCAGTTTTTTACATTAAGAAAAATTTCCAGTTGGATCTCTTTAGATCATTTCTTTGTTAAAGTACTCAGTTTTTCTACTCCAGGAATCTAATTATCCCATCTGCCCTCCATATCTCTTAGTTGCTCTATGATGGATTTAATCTCTGACTTTTTCATCAGTATTCACTGCAGTGATCTTCAGCATTTTCCCTCTGGCAACATTTCAATTTTTAGTCATATTTCCTCTGCCTCCTGTTGTTACTAATTATTCCAAGTTAGGTATGTGATCACATTGTTCAGGCTCTCATTTTTTTTTCTCTTCAGTCTACAATATCCCTTTTCCTTTCACTTTGATACTTTTCAAAATTTTTTGTCTTTCCATTCTTGTAGCATTAATTCAATTTTCTGAAAAAATTGTAGCTCATGAGAAATGGTTTTCTTTAGCTTGTTTTCTCCTAGATCAAATAAATGCTTTGACTTTTCCGAGCTATATTTCTTTCCTTGTTAATTTTCTGTTGTTTTGTAATTGCCTTGCTGTGCCATCAGGTGACCCTGTCCAGAATTTCTAACTGTTCAGCTACAGCTTCAGTAACTTCGTGACTCCCAACGTAATGGTTCAAAATTGTGAGTTCTGTGTACTTTTTTCTGCTGTTTGGGAGATGGCAGAATATGGAAAGGAAATGGAGGGCTGAGATGGAGAGGTCATTCAGGGTGTGTAACCTTCATTCAGTTATCTGGACTGTGTTCTCATTTCCAAAGCTTTGCCAGAAGTCATCCCGTCTACTTACAGGGTCCCTCCCAAGGCAACGGAAGAGCTACCTCAGAGCTCCTAGTCCCTGCAGTCTTGTGATTTCTCTTCTGATTTTCCTGTTTCATATCATTTCTGTTCCATTCCCTTTCATTGTTTTATTTCTGTTACACTTATTTTTCTCCCACAGCCATTTCTACTACTCTTCAGTGAAAGGCAAGAACTGAAATGAGTGTCTGTTCAGTTTGTTCCTTTTCACACATAAAGATTTAGGGACAATTTTTCAGCATTTTTATCAACTAGACAGCACTACTATATCTGAGGAACAGAGGCAGGGCTAATGGGCTTATCACGCCTGACCATTCCTCTTGGGGTAGCCTCAGAATCATCTGTCCTGTGCCAACTTTTTGAGATTTGTGATGTTGGGTTGTACCCCCTTTCTCACTTGGGGCTTGGTTCTCTTTTGTTTCACTTGAAGGAGAGAATTTCTGGCTGTCAACTACTACTCCTCTTTCTTTATTTAATCAAATTAGTATATCTGGACACCAAAAAAAAAAAAAAAAAAGATAGGAAATAATCAAGATGTAGAGCTCTAACCCATTTAATTCTACTATATGTTGGTTTAGGTGTGATAAAGTCCTAATAAAGAAGAAGAATGAAAACATGCACTGTCAGAAGTGAATGCTATGGTTTTCTTGCCTACGGATACAAGGAAGTGATGCCATTTACATGTTCTAGAGCAGCGATTCTCAACCTGTGGGTCACAACCCACAGGAACTGTATTAAAGAGTCATGGCATTAGGAAGGTTGAATACCACTGCTCTAGAGTCTTGAAAGGGAAAGCCAGACTGGCAGGTATTAATAAAAAAAATAGGCAAAACAGAAGAATTAAACTACACAATTGACGTAATATTGCTAACAAGTGCAGAGGGCCCCTTGGCATCAACACAGTAGTATGAGGAAATAGCCCCATGATTTCATGAGCTGTTCCCATCTTGCTCTTAGCATACTGAGAGACTTTCCTTCCTAGCACTATAATATACCAGCCCTTAAGACACTCCTAGGATCAACTTTGTAAGAAAAATGCCACTGAATTATTACTTCCCTTGCCCTCTCTTTTTGCACTTTCAAGACGCCCTCCTACCATTCATGCAGGTATTGGCCACACACTCCTTAAGTGTGTTTTGTTCTGACAAAGCCTCCAGAATACACAGATTGCTTCTGTACCACCCAAACTGGGCTGATCTTAAACAGTGTGCAAATCTATGCAGAAATGCCTGCCAGGTTCTAAATCTGCATATTGTAACAGCAAGAGCAACATAAATTTCCAGCTCCAAACAGACCCAACAGTTGCAGAGAATCAACAGGGATGTGAGCTGATATCCTCCCCCTTGTGGATAAGGTTGAGAACAAACTTTTCACATTCTGCAAACAATGATGCCATGAGGTACATAACATTAGTTTCTCCTTCTTGGAACACTAGAGCACTCTAAAGAGAGAGTAAAAATTGTGATTAACATTTATCTCATTAACAAAATCAGGTAGGTTCTTTTCCATATTTTTTAATATTAAAAAGGAAATGTGGGATAGAGAAACCCTGGTTTATAAATGCATGCGTTTTAACAGAATGTTCACTTGACCAAAGAATTCTTGAAGATTTTTTTTTTTTATTAAATCATAGCTGTGTACATTAATACAATCATGGGGTACAATGTGCTGATTTTATATGCAATTTGAAATATTTTCTTCAGACTGGTTAACATAGCCTTCACGGCATTTTCTTAGTTATTGTGTTAAGATATTTATATTCTACATTCAGTACATTTCACATGTACCCTTATAAGATACACAGTGGGTGTGGTCCCATCAATTACCCTCCCTCCACTCACCCTCCCCCCTCTCCTCATATTCTTGGGCTATAATTGGGTTGGTTTCATAGTAGGGCTGAGTACATTGGATACTTTTTCTTCCATTCTTGAGATATTTTGCTAAGAATAATGTGTTCCAGCTCCATCCATGTAAACATGAAAGAGGCAAGGTCTCCATCTTTCTTTAAGACTGCATAATATTCTATGGTGTACATATACCACAATTTATTAATCCATTTGTGAGTTGATAGGCACTTGGGCTTCTTCCATGACTTAGCAATTATGAATTGGCTGCAATAAACATTCTGGTACAAATATCTTTGTTATAATGTGCTTTTTGGTCTTCTGGGTATATACCTAGTAGAGGAATTGTAGGATTGAATGGCAGGTCTATTTTTAGAACCCTAAGAGTTCTCCAAACATTTTTCCAAAAGGAACATATTAGTTTGCATTCCCACCAGCGTGGAAGTGTTCCCTTTTCTCCATATCCACACCAACATCTCTGGTTTTGGGATTTTGTGATGTGGGCTAATCTCACTGGAGTTAGATGATATCTCAAAGTAGTTTTGATTTGCATTTATCTGATGATTAAGGATGATGAGCATTTTTTCAAGTCTATAGGCCATACGCCTATGTTCTTCAGAGTTTCTCTTCAAGTTCCTTGCCCACCCTGAGATGGGATCACTTGTTCTTTTCTTGCTAGTATGTTTGAGTTCTCTGTGGATTCTGGTTATTAAACCTTTGTTGGAGATATAACCTGCAAATATCTTCTCCCATTCTGAGGGCTGTCTGCTTGCTGTAATTACTGTGTTCTTGTCTGTGCAGAAGCTTTCAGTTTGATCAGGTCACAGTAATGTATTTTTGGTGTTGCTTCAATGGCCCAGGGGGTCCTCCTCATAAAATATTCTTCCAAGCTGATTTCTTCAAGTGTTTTCCCTGCACTTTCTTCTAGTATTTTTGTAGTTTCATGTCTTAAGTTTAAATCTTTAATCTAGTGAGAGTCTATCTTAGTTAATGGTGAAAGGTGTGGGTTCAGTTTCAGTCTTCTACAGGTCATGAGTCAGTTCACCCAGCACCATTTGTAAAATAGGGAATATTTTCCCCATTGAATGTTTTTAATTGGCTTGTCAAAGATCAAATAATGGTAAGTCGCTGGGTTCATCTCTTGGTTCTCTACTCTGTTCCATACATCTATCTCTCTGTTTTTGTGCCAGTACCATGCTGTTTTGATCACTATTGATTTCTAGTATAGTCTGAGGTCCTCCTGCTTTGTTTTTATTTCCGAGTAGTATCTTGGCTATTTGAGTTTTTGTCTGATTCCATATAAAACAAAGTATTATTTTTTGAGATCTTTAAAGTATGACAGTGGAGTTTTAATAGACATTGCATTAAAATTGCATAAGGCCTTACATAGTATGGACATTTTAACAAGGTTGATTCTTCCCAGCCATGACCATGGTATATTTTTCCATTTGTTAATATCTTCAGCTATTTCTTTTCTTAGAGTTTCATAGTTCTCTTTACAGAGATCTTTTACATCCTTGGGGAGGTAAACTCCCGAATATTTCATCTTCTTTGGAACTACTGTGAATGGAACAGGGTCCTTGACTGTTTTTTCAGCATGACTATTGTTGGTATATATAAAGGCTACAGATTTTTGAGTTTTGATTTTGTATCCTAAGGTGCTACTATATTCCTTGATCACTTCTAAGAGTTTTTAGTAGAATCCCTTGTGTTTTCAAGATATACAATCATGTCATCTGTGAAGAGGGAAAGTTTGATCTCTTCTGACCCTCTGTGGATGCCCTTTATCACCTTTAAAAAGCAGTGGAGACAATGGGCAACCTTGCCTGGTTCCTGATCTGAGTGGAAATGATTTCAATTTAACTCCATTCAATATGATATTGGCTGTGGATTTGCTGTGGGTGGCCTCTATCACTTTAAGAAAAGTCCCTTCTATGCCAATTTTCTTAAGTGTTCTGATCATGAAGGGATGCTGGATATTATCAAAAGCTTTTTCTGCATCAATTGAGAGAATTATATGGTCTTTATTTGTTTAATCTGTTTATGTGATGAATTATATTTATAAATTTATGTATATTAAACTAGCCTTGAGACCCTGGGATAAAACCCACTTAATAATGGTATATAATTTGTTTGATGTGTTGCTGGATTCTGTTTGTTAGGATCTTCTTGAATATTTTAGCATCAGTATTCATTAGTGATATTGTCTATAATTTTCTTTTCTTGTTGGGTTTTTTCCTGATTTGAGGATCAAGGTGATGTTTGCTTCATAGAATGTATTGAATAGTATTCCTTCTTTTTCTACATTTTGAAAAAGGTTGAGGTACTATTTCCTCTTTAAATGTTTGGTAGAATTCTGATGTCAAAACATCTGGTCCTGGGCTTTTCTTTTTGGGGATATTTTGTATAGTTGATGTTATTTCAGAACTTGATATAGGTCTGTTCAATATTTGTACTTCATTCTGGCTAAATCTATGAAAGTGGTGTCCTTCCAAGTATTGGTCTATTTCCTTCAGATTTTCATATTTCTGAGAATAGAGTTTCTTGTAATACTCATTAAGGATTTTTTGAATTTCTGAAGAGTCTGTTGTTATTTGGTCTTTACCATTTCTGATTGATGAAATTAGAAATTTTAGTCTTTTTTTCCTGGTTAGGTTAGCAAAGGTTAATCTATTTTATTATCTTTTCAAAAAACCAACTTTTTGATTTATTTATCTTTTGTATAATCTTTTTGTTTTCAATTTCATTTAATTCTGCTCTAATTTTGGTTATTTCTTTTCTTTTTCTGGATTTGGGATTGGAATGTTCTTCCTTTTACGGTTGCTTGAGATGTCCCATTAAGTTGTTAACTTCCTTTCTTTCTGTTCTCTTGAGGAAGGCTTTCAGTGCTATAAATTTCCCTCTTAGGACTGCCTTTGCAGTATCCCAGAGGTTCTGATAATTCATGTCTTCATTGTCATTTTGTTCCAAAAATTTGGTAATCTCCTTAATCTTATCTATGACCTAGCTATTATTCAGTTTATTTAGTTTCCATGTTTTTGTATGAGTATACAGATTAATGTTGTCATTGATTTCAACTTTTATTCCATGATGGTCTGAGAAGATGCAAGGAATAATTTCTATTCTTTTAAATTTGCTGAGGTTAGACTTGTGATCTAAGATGTGATCAATTTTGGAGTATGTTCCATGGGCCGATAAGAAGAATTTAGTTTTGTTAGGATGAAATGTTCTGTATATGTCTGTTAAATCCAATTGTTGAATGTTTAAGTCTAAACTTTCTTTGCTTAGCTTCTTATAGGAGGATCTATCCAACACTGCCAAAGGAGTGTTAAATTCTCTGACTATTATGGTGCTGGAGTAAATCAAGTTGCTCATGCTTGTTATAGTGCCTCTTATAAATTGGGGCAAAATCTGGTTGGTTGCATAAATGTTAATAATTGACATATCATCATGTTAAGTCTTACCCTTAACAAATATGAAGTGATCATTCTCTTATCTTTCCTTACTTTTGTTGGTTTAAAGCCTATTGTATCTGTGAATAAAATTGCAACATCTGCTTTTTTCTGACTTCCATTTGCCTGAAATATAGATAACCATCCCTTCACCCTATATTTATCTTTTAAAGTAAGATGAGATTCTTGTGTGCAGCAGATATCTGGCCTGAGTTTTTGAATCCAGTCAGCCAACCTGTGCCTCTTTAGAGAGCAATTTAAGCCATTCACATTAATTGTAAATATTGATAAGCCTGGTAGAATTTGGGGTATTGAGTTTTTTGAAAGGCCTGTGGAAATTTTTAATCCTTTTGCCACTGTGGAAATTGGAATTTGATCAAAAGTTTCTGAGTGAGTTTACTTTTGTGGTGGAGGATAGGTCTAAGAATATCCTGCAGAGCTCCTTTAGTTATGGCAAATTTCTTTAACACATGAATGTCATCAAAGAATTTAATTTCTCATCATACATGAAACACAGCTTAGCTGGATTCAGGATTATGGTTTGAATGTTATTTTGTTTTAGGAGATTAAAGGTTGATGACCACCCTCTTCTAGCTTGAAAGGTTTCATCAGAGAGATCTGTAGTCATCCTAATATTCTTCCCCTTGTAGGTTATGGTTTTCTTACATCTGGCTGCTTGCAAAATTTTGTCCTTCATTTTAACTTTGGCAAAGTTAATTATAATGTGCCTAGGAGATGTCTTATTTAGGTTGAGTTGTGCTGGGGTTCTAAAATTGTCTGCCATCTGAATTTCAGAATCTCTTGGCATGTCTGGGAAGTTCTTCTTCATTATCTCATGAAGAAGAAACTCTATGCCTTTCAAAGCCACCTTGTCACCTTCAGGAATTCCTATAAGGGGCATATGAGTTTTCTTCAAAGTATCCCAGAGCTCTCTGAGAGAATGATCCATTTTTGTTCTCCACTTCTCTTCCTCTTTGAGTGTTTGGGAGCATTCAAAAGCTTTGTCTTCAATGTCAGAAATCCTTTCTTCTGCTTGCTCCATTCTGTTACTGTGGGATGCTACTGTATTTCTCAGATCTTTGAGAGCTGCAAATTCTTGTCTCAATGTGTCAAAATCTTTGGTGATTTTTTCTTAGAATTCATTGGATTCTTGAGACAATATTTGACATGCTCCTTGAATTTCTAATTCCAACTTTACCTCCATTCTATTAATCTTATTTGCAGTCCAAATTCTGAATTCTATTTCTGACATCTCAACCATCTGTTTATGTGTGGGATCTTCAGTTGTGTCCTCTATGTCATTCCTTGGGGTAGTTGATCTACTCTGGTTATTCACATTACCAGAGTTTTTCCACTGATTTCACCCCATGATTATTTTACACCATTTGGCTAGATGAACAGATACAGTGAAGTTGGGTTGGGGCCTCCTAGAGTAGTGATTAACCAGCCCTTTGCCCAAAAGCTGGGACTGGTGTCTATACCCTTTCCCCTAGAGCTTTGCAAAAGTCCTATACAGTGCTATGGCTTGAGACATTGGGGACCTACTTGGTGTGGTGGGGCTAAGTGGCTCTGTCTTATTTTCAGCTGGTCTCTGTCCTCCCCTAGTGAATAAGTTACTCTGGGTTGAAGTCTCAGCTATAGAGAAATACCAGCAGCTAAGTCACCCCACCTGCCATGGGCAACAATTGGAAAAGGAAAATCAAAACTTCCCACAACCACACCCTCAGGGCACCACTTTGGATAGTCCTCAGGTGATTGGCCCAGTTCAAGAGGTCCAAATTAATTGTCCCCATCAGCACTGGTCTCAGTTGGGAAAGTTCAAAAGCTCTCTGGCAACTAGATAGCAGGGGTCTGCTGGCAACTCAAGTATGACTTGCTCTGGTGCTCCCTGAGGTCAGAAGGACCCACCCAGCAAATTAATTAGTCTGGGAATGTTGATGCCTCCTTCCCCACCTTGCACCTCTGTAACATCCAGTAACTGCTAACCCCACAGGGTTATGACCCAGTTCCCTCCAATAAGCAGATGCTCCAGGGGTTTGTGCCTGCCTGAGTCACAGGAAGATCTATGTCTCCTTGGCCAGGACACCACTCTTTGCCACTATCTGGTAGGGGGAGCTGAGGCCTGACAACCTCAGGTGCTTAATGTAGGCTGGGGCAGTTCACTCAGTTCCAGCCTCGCCCAGATTGATGTTGCTGGCAGAACAAAACAATTTCGCAGAATTTTGTTCTATCTCGGCTATATTCCCCTGCACATCAGATGCTGTTTGAGTTCACAAAAACTACAACTTAGCCCCAGTCTGTGCCATTGCCTGGAGATGGCGTGTCTGTCTCGGCTGCAGTCTGTGTTGGGGCAGGCTTGGTTAGAGTTCACATTTATGGGGCTCTCAGTTTCAGTCTCTACCCACCTGTCTTTGTCTCAGCTATGATCACCTGAGGGCCGGGTGCTTCGTAGACTCACTAAAGCAGTCCTGGCTCAGCTCTGCCCTGGGAGTGTGCCCTGATCTTGTCCCTGTCATGCCCTGCCCAGGCAGGTACTGCATCAGGTGTACTTCATACTCATGGGCCTGCGTTTTCATCCCAGATCTGTTCCACCAGTGGCTGCCACTGGAGAAGATGCCTGGCTTCCTCTGGTTGCCCAGAGAGGCAGGGAGTGTCTCTCCAAAATATCCCCAGGGGTGTGAGCCCTATTGTTCCTGCCATGCCTCTGCTGCTCTGTGCCGTGGGGTGCTGCCTCTCCTCCCATATGGTTCCTTCAGTTCACTATCTTCTCCTTACTCCCATGCTACAGAATCAGCACAGACCAGCAACAACCCACAGACCACAACACAGACCACAACAACCCTGTCTACACCTCTGGAGAAAATGGCCAAGAATCTGGACTCCATGGGGGACAGGCATGCAGACCTCGGGGTGAGAGTGGAGGGGAGTGGTGGGAGTGCTTCAGAATTGCAGGTGGAGAATATATACAATATTATACAGTTTTATGCCTGGTGGGAGAGTGCCATGGCACATTTGTAAGTCCTCTCTGGGGAAGGAATTCCGGTTTATAGAGGGTCTCTCCTATGGGATAAAATAGGAGGGGATCTGAACACAGTTCACTTGTTTGTATAGAATTGAGCCATTCTCATGGGGGAGGGGACTCCTGTTCGCTTAGCAATGGATTTTGTACCTATTGTTTATTTCTTTGGGGTCACAGCTCACCTCAGCAGGGTTCATTTGTGTTCTTCAACCCTCTCTCTTGGCTCAGCTCCAAACCATTGCCTTACTTGCTAAACTTCTGTCTTTTAACTCTCCTTCTAGTTGGAAGCCTCTGTGGAAAGCTGGCTCCAGTTGGCCATCTTGCCTCCACACCCAAAAGAAATTTTAAAAGCAAATAAATGGAGAGATGTTCTATGTTCATGGATCAGAGGCCTCAATATTATCAAGACATCAGTTCTTCCATACTTAATCCCTCTCTTTAGCTGATGTTGGAAAATTCCATAGCCATCAACTGATTAGGTGTATGTTTGTTACACAGGGCATTTGAAACACAATATTTCCAAAGGGTCTGGTCCGACTGTATTGTGAAGATCTCCAACACTGATAACAGAACCCACAGCTGGTGTTACAGGCGAGGGGAGTTCTGCTGTGCTTTGACCAGAAGCACTTTTCTGATTTCTTTGCCTCAAGGGGTGCCAGGCCATACAGAAAGAGGAATGGACAGTCAGATGGGCACAAGGAGCTGCGGCAATGGTGGCACCTGTGTATGTGGGTTGCCTCAGCACCTGTGACTTTTATTCCGCAATCTAGTCTCTGCCATGTCCCCATTACCCAAAACCCTGAAGATTTTTCTTAAATAGCAATTTTTGCTACTGAACTAAAAAATGTGACGTAATCTGTAAAAAAATGTAACACAGTTCTTTAGAGATCTCTCTACTGCTTATGATAGTTGCTCATTCATTCCATAATTAATATCTAAAACATACCAGACACCTTACTGAAATTGGGCAGAAAGCACAAATAACTCCTAAGGAGCATACATCAGGTTAGAATTCCAGACTCAAACAGGTAACTCATTATACTTGAAGAATAAACAAAGCATTGTGAAAATTTCATTCAGGCATGTCTATACTTCACTCAGAGTTGTTAGGGAGGTTGTATTTAATTGTGCTTCAAGGATGTGAGAGAGAGAACCACAAAGAGAGAAGTGGGAAGGCACTCCAGGTGAGAAAACAGCACAAGTACAGGCACAACATTGACAAGCTTGTGAGATGAAACCATATTAAGTGCAGTGCTTGGCACAGAATCTGGAGAATGTTAATCACAATGTAGCAAATTCAGAGCTCAGGAGGAGTTTGTTGTAGCTAGAGTAGAATAGGGTTTATCAACAATAACACTATTGACATTCTGAAACACATAACTTTTTTTGTAAAGGCTACATATTGGGTGGTGCCTGTGGCTCAGTGAGTAGGGTGTCAGCCCCATATACCCAGGGTGGTGAGTTCAAACCCAGCCCTGGCCAAAATGCATGAACAAAAAAAAAAAAATAAAAAAATAAAGTTTTGGGTGGCGCCTGTGGCTCAAGGAGTAGGGCGCCAGCCCCATATATTGGAAGTGGCGAGTTCAAACCAGCCCTGGCCAAAAACTACAAAAAAATAAAAAATAAATAGTCTGTGTATTACAGAATGCTTTGCAGTATCCCTGGCCACTCATCCATTAGATGCCAGCAGCACTCAGTCATGATAACTGAAACTGTCTCTAGACATTACCAAATGCCCTTTGCAGAAGCAGAAAATCTATAGAATACGGACTGGAGTGTTAAAAATCAACATTGGAGGGACACATAGAGGGCCCCAATAAGCACAGTTAGGAAGTTCAGATGTTAGTTAATAGATAGGGTTTTTAGCTAAGAAGTGACTGACATAATCAAACGTACTTCTTGGGCTGACTCTAGTGATGCAGGGAAGACAGAATGGGGTGGTGAGAGACCAGATGCAATCTTACCCATTGTCTTCCACATATTACTGCCATTGCTTTATTTTGCAAACATGAAATTCTGCAAATTTGAAAACACAGCAATCATAAGTAACAGTGGTATGTTTCTGAGAATCACTCTGGCTCAGAGTCAATTCAAGAAAGCTCTGTTGTGCAGAGCTACAATTACTCTCATATGCCCCAGTCTCCCATTAGAATCAGTCCTTGATGTGCTATAACTGGAGGCATGAAAGTTTGCAGTTAGGAGATCTAGGTGGAATTCTATGGCCACAAGTTATTTAACTGTGAAACTTTATTGAGCCTCAGTTTCCCCCAATGTAGTAATAATAGTGACTAAGTCAGGATACTAATAGGAAACAGATGGCCAACTTAGATTGTGCCATTTCATGAATGTTTAATAAAGGCTATACTGACAAGATTTAGGTATGGGAATAGTGAAGTCTCCAGGGCTACAGCAGTACTTAGGGCTATTAAGAACAGACACTTTTACCACCCTTAGGTCTCACGGGCCAAAGGGAAGGTCAATTAGCAGAACCCAGAGGAAAAGAAAGAGATAGGGTGCCATGAGTGGATATCTTAGGTCAAGGTACGAATCAGCTGGCAGCCTCTCTACAGGGCAAGAGCCAGGAAATTAAATAACCAGACCTTATTCTCATTCTTCCTTCTCACTTTCCATAGGTATTTCCCATTGCCCAAACTTAACAAGAATACAGAATGTGAGGGCACTTTTAATGCAATCCATATAGAATCACCTTCCAAGGTGCAAAACTAAATGGAGAAGGGTAGAGGAGAGTTGAGAATGTATCCAGAGTTAGCAGTTCTTCAGCATGAATGTGAAAATATCTAAATAATCCCTGATATCAATGGATACTCACTCAATCGACTTGGTATGTAAATGTGTATACGTGTGTGTTTTCATTTCCTGGGGTCTAGACATGGCCCATTGCTTCCATGAAAGGATACGTACATATTGCAGGTGGCACGAGTTAGTAGAAAAAGCCTTGATGTCGAGAAGCCCATGTTGGATTCCTAGCTCTACTCTTACATGGCATGCAACCATGGGAAAGCCACCTACCCAGCAGGGAGATAATCATCTGATGGCATTAGGGGGTGGCATATCTCAGATTTTTCCATTCTCAAGCCTTCTATCACTATCATTTTATAGGAACTTTGTCTAGCAGGGTAAGGTATCAGATAATTTCAGCAAGATATGAGCCACAGCTGGGAAGTATCCAACATTATGTCTGAATTCTTTTCTCTGTAAAGATGAAGGTATATGCAATATTCTGTTACCTAAGGCAACAGAATCTCAGGGTAGATATTAAGCAAAGTCTAATATTGTGCTCAGCTTGCCAAACACAACATGGTAGTCCATTTTGCATTGCTATAAAGGAAATAACTGAGGCTGAGTAATTAATAAAGAAAAAAAGTTTACTTGGCGAAGGTTCTGCAGGCTATACAAGCAGCATCACGCCAGCATCCACTTCTGGTGAGGGTTTTAGAGAACTTTCAACCAAGGTGCAAACATGGTATGTCCCAGGGAGAGAGAAGGAGCAAGGGAGAGCAGGTGGGATCAGGCTCTTTGAAACAACCAGCTCTCACATGATCTGATGAAGTGAGAACTCACTTATCTCTTGGGAAGGGCACCAAACCATTTGTGAGGGATATGTCTGCAGGACCCAAACACCACCCAAAAGTCTCCACATTCAGCACTGGGAATTACATTTCAGCATGAGATTTGGAGGAGCCAACCGTCCAAACCATGTCACAACAACAAAGTTCAAAGTTGTATCCATATGGCAGATGTCTAGAATGCATCATAGGCTGTTACAGCAGTAATAATGGAGAACACGGCTAAAATTAAGTCGTAAACAATTTTTCTTGACAGGACTTCATTTCCTTGCATGCAGCATGTTGTTTTATAGGGCTGGCAAAGTGTATTGTAAATTATATTGTTAGTCCATAGCTGATGAGTTTGTAAGTCTACAGGGAATGAGTTATCTGGCTCCTTCACTATGCTTAGCTTGCCAAAATGAGGCATGCCAGTCTGAGAGATATTGCTAAAACTTAGAAATGAGTGGCCCACGCACTGGAGCAGAACAAAAAACATACTGGGTACATGACATTAATTGTCCCCAGAGCTTTCCTCTTGGAGCTGACTTTATGAAGCAATGACACTATGTAGCAGTCTTTGAGTCAACAATTAATTATATTATAAGCCACTCAACATTCAAGGGTGTGTCTGACGACTGGGTGCCCAGTTGCTAGAAAAAATAAAAATATCCTTTCACCTTAGTATGCCATGCCAAAATGTTTCTGGTTTCTTATTTCTCTAATTATCGAAATCTACCTCTGTTTTCCATCAAGTACGTACCTGCAATGACATGACAGTTCTCACTACTGAGCACTGAATTGTAAGTCATAGATGCTCTAGTCCCTGGTTCACATCTCCAGTCCAATCAGATGCCTCCACCATGCCCTTCACTTTTACCATAGCTCTTGGCTCTTGGAATATGCCCTGCCCCTGTGACTTAGCTCAGGCTGCTCTCTCATGCGGAATGTTCTCAGCCTGTCTGCAGAGAATAAGCAAGGCACATGGATTCTACCAACATCCAGTTCTCCCCTCTTCCCAGTCTTAGTCTGAGCCCCCATCCTCTTCCTTCTGATTATGGCCTCTTTGCTCTTAGTTGATTCTCCATATGGCAGCTGGACCTATCACTTCCTCCTCTCCTTATACCATCTGAGGCTTTCTAATGCACTTAGGATAACTTTATACTCCTTGGCTGACTTGCAAAGACCTACATGATTTGTTTCCTTTCTACCGGATAATGATATGCCCAGGTTTAGCCAGACAGTCCCACTTTACTTCTGTTGTCCTGGTGTAATTTTTAATAGCTCCACATTTTACTCAAAAGTATGCCAGCTTGGACATCAAGCTACCTGCTAATCCTACTTTACAGCAGCTCATCTTCTACCATTGTCTCCTTGTCCATTACAGCCCAGCATGCTGGCGTCCTTTGATTTTTTTTTAACACAAACATGCCAATTCACTCTTGCACTCAGGCATTCAGCCAGCCTGTTCTTTAGTGTGGAATTACCTGCTGAATGTTCATTTTGCATGCCTGGCTCTTTCCCATGCAGGCCCTGGCCCGAATAGCTTCACTATCATTTTCTCAGAAAGATATGGCCCAATCATTCTGCCTAATTGTCCCTCTCCCCAGGCATATTCTATCACATCAGCTCATTTATTTTTCATGACAGCACTTAAACTATCCTTTTTATTTTGCTCATGTGCTTATCTGACTCCTCCTTCTAGACTGTAAGCTCCACAAACATACATTTTTTTTTTGTTTGTCTACTACTTTGTAGCTATGTTCTGGGAGAGTACCTCACCCATTGTAGGTATTCGATAAAATAGATGGTAGATGAATAAAAGACTCAGAGCATCACTGTCTCTATGCAGCCTTTCCTGGCTACCTGTGCTCTCTTCTTAGGTATGATGACCACTTTTCTCCACAGCCTTCTATCTGGTACATGCATTCAATGCCAATAGTGCCTATCAGACTGTTTGTTTTATTTTGGTTATTGTTCTAAGCATTTTATTTCTAGCTTACATACCTATGAAAAAGTTTCAAAACTCATACCAACAGTTACCTAGCTACTCGGGAGGCTGAGGCAAGAGAATCACCAAAGCCCAAGAGCTAGAGGTTGCTGTGAGCTGCGGCACCATGGCACTCTACAAAGGGCAACAAAATGAGACTCTGTCTCTGAAAAAAAAAAAATTATACCAACAGTTAATCAGCTACTTGGAAGGCTGAGGCAAGAGAAATGCCTAAGCCCAAGAGCTGGAGGTTGCTGTAAGCTGTGATGCCACAGAACTCTACTGAGGGCAACAAAGTGAGATTCTGTCTCTAAAAAAATAAACAAATTATACCAACAGTTATTTCATACCCCCACTCTAGTTTCCCTAATGCTAATATCTTAAATTACCATAGAATGATAGCCAATTATGACAAATACATATTGATATAATATTTTAAATAAACTTCAGATCTCATTCAAATTTTACTGTTTTCTACTCATTCCAGGATCCCACATCACATAGTTGTTGTTCCATCATGGTCTTCTCCAGTCTATAAAAGTTCCTCCATCTTTGCTTATCTTTTATGTCCTATTAAAGAGAACTAATCAGACACTGTATCAAATATCATAGGTTGAGTTTCTCCAGTGTTTTTTTTTTTTTTTTTTTTTCGTGATTGGAGAGAGTTTATACATTTCTGTATGACCACAATACCACAGAAATGACACTGTGCCCTCCTTGGTGCATCACATCAAGGGGTTCGTGACATTGATACGCCTTGTTCTGGGTATTGTTTTCTTGATTTAGTTGGTGTCTACTAGGTCTTCTCACTTTTAAATTTTCTTTTCCTTTTGAAGTTGGTAAGGATCTTGGAGAACATAATTAAGATTATGTAAATCTTGTTTCTCCTCAAATGTTTACACAGTTTTTTTCTTTTTCTTTTTTTTGCAGTTTTTGGCTGGGGCTGGGTTTGAACCTGCCACCTTCAGCATATGGGGCTGGCGCCCTACCCATTTGAGCCACAGGTACCGCCCTACCCACTTAGTTTAGCGTCCACCAATGCATCTTGACTGTAATATTTATTACGATAGTGTTTGTCTACTGGTGATGCCCTCTCACCTTCTTTCCTTCTATATCCATAATTGAAACACGATTTTTGTTCTCCTTGACCTTTAACTGTCCCTGCTGGTGATCATCACAATATTTCTGATATGGATGGACCTCTACAAGCACAGAGCACAGCAGAGCACTTAACTTCTCAGGGTGTGTATCAGGCCTGCCACTTATTGGCTTTGTGATTAGACAAGTCACTTTATCTCTCAGTTAAGGCTCAGTTTCCTCCTTGATAAAATTGAGAGAATATGAGCTCATGGCGCCTTAGTTTTGGGGAGGATATTGATTTCATTCCGCACTCATTCACTGAGTCACTGTAAGTACAACAAATGAGACCATGTACCCGATTTTAATAAGGTCATTAGACCCAGTCTCTGTCATATATTAAGCAAAGCAAGCCTCCAAAACTGTTTTCTACAGTTATGATTTATACTTGTGAAATTTCCTCATCAATTTTGATTTTTTAAGAATTGTAAACAACTTCAGGTAACAGCTCAGGTTTAATTCCTTACCAACCAGAGGTATTTTTTTTTTTTTCAGAGTTTCCACTGACGCGAGAATAATCAAAGGAGTGCCCTTCCCCAGAGGTGTGAGATTTTAGTAATTAATTTTTCTCAAACTTGTTAGAATATCTAGGGGGGAAGCTCGATTAAAACACAAATAAAATATTTAATGAAAAGTAAATGTTAAAAGTTCTTATAGGAGAGCTCTCGTCTCTCCAAACCACTCATTTCCGGTCTCAGTCTTTAGAGAAGCTGCCTCAGTGTCACGTGGGCCAGAGGAAATATTTGAAAATGGAGAAAACTGTAGCCGGTAAATGTTATTGCTAGCTCTGGGAGGTGAGGTCTGCAAGGCTAATACCAACTGCTAGAGCTTGGCAGGCCCCTGGGGGAAGCCCAGAAGAGCGGGTGAGCTGATCACGCAAGCCCAGTCCAAATGTCACTCTAACATTTGCAGAGCTGTGTAACTGCTTAAGGAGAAGTTTCCAAAGAGAAGGTCAAGGATGGGACAGCTGTTTGAGGAGCTGAAGGATGTATCTAGGAAGGTGCAGCCATTTTTCTCAGTGTTCTTTTCCCTTCATGTGAGAAGGATGTTTTGTTTTGTATTATATTAACCTGTGTGGTTTTTCTCGCTGACTGTTGTTCGTATAGACAGATAATCCTTCAGGAAGGCAAATGGCAAACTATGCTCTGAATTTAACAGGGAAGAAGAGATTCTACGTTATACTGAACTCTATTACCATAAAGAGCTTTTATTTTGTTTTCATTTTTATTCTTTAAGTCCTTAATTGGTTTTGCATATCTCTAAACCCTTGATATGTCAGAATTTAACACTCACAATTTTGACATTTTCTCAATGGGTCCAATAATTAATTATGCCCAGTTGTGATATGTCATTTTGCTGAGTTATAAATTTCAATCAGTCCCACTAAGAGCAGAAAATGCAAGAACTAAGTGAATAAACTTAGCTGAGAGCTCAGCATCAAGATCTCAGAGAGGCTGGGTGGTTCTTAATAACTTTGAAATATTTTAAACATTCAAACAAGTAGAAATAATAATATAATAGTACATGTGTACCTGTAATCTAGATTTTTGTAATTCCTAATGTTTCTCTATATTTCAGATTCTTTTTGAAGAAATAAAATATTATAAGCAATGGTAAATATCCTTGGAGTAGTCCCTCTTATTTTTCCTCTAGAAATGGTCTATTTCCTGAGACATTATGTCCACACATGTTTTTATAATCTATTCTTTATATGGATCTATACATAAAATATTTTGGAAGATTTTTGATTGTTTACAAATTTTATAGACATGATATATAATCAGATTCAATAACTTGCTTTTTTCAGTTAAGATATGGATTCTGGGCTCACTAATATTTCAAGTAACTCTAGTTAGCTTTGCTCCACTGTTGGATGGTATTATGCTGTGTTGAGATACCACAACTTACCATTGGGCTCTCCTGCTGAATTAGTTTCCATTTGTTTTATGTTACAAGCAATGGGCATTCTAATAATATCTCAGTATGAGTTGGTTTGACAGTTTCTCTAAATTATTTACACAGATGTGCCATTGCTAGGCCAACTGTCATGCTAGCCTTTATTGCTAAATTGTATTCCAAAGTCACTGCTTCATATTTATGGTTCCACTATTGATTGATTGATTGATTGTTGAGACAGAGTCTCAGTTGTTGCCCCAGGCTGGAGTGCCATGGCATGCATCATCATAGCTCACAGCAACCTCAAACTCTTGGGCTCAAGCAATCCTCCTGTCTCAGCCTCCCAAGTAGTTAGGACTTACAGAAGCCTCCCACAAAATCTGGCTAATTTTTCTATTTTTAGTAAAGACAGGTCTCATTCTTGTTCAGGCTTGTCTTGAACTCCTGAGTTCAAGCAATCCTCCTGCCTCAGCCTCCTGGAGTGCTGGGATTATAGGCATGAGCCCTCATACTGGCTACACTCCCACCTTTTAGGACATGAGATTCCTCATTTCTCCTCCTATTTGGCAGCACTTAATATTGAGTTATAAATTTTTGCTACTCTGGTTGTTTGAAGGAATACCTCAATATTGTTTGCATTTGCGTTCTCAACATTACTACTGTAGCTATACATGGCTTTCATGTTGACTATCCATTTTGGCTTCAGCATCTGTCATTTCCTTATTTACATCTCTTGTTTCTTTTTCTGTGGGGTTGTCTTTTTCTTGTTGACTTACAGGTGGTCATTACATAATTTTATATACCAATTCTTTGCATATTACATGCATTTCAAATTTTTCCCAGTATATGGACTGCCTTTGAATTTATTATATCTTTCCTTGAATATAAGTCTTAAATGTAATCATAACCAAATTTATCAATATTTTCTTTATAGTCTGTGCTTTTCTTGCTGGCCCTTTAAAAGAAAATTTTTCAGCATGGGGCAGTGGCTCACACCTGTAATACTGCCTCTCTAGGAGGCTAAAGTGAGAAGATCACTTAAGGCCAGGAGTTCAAGACCAGCCTGAGCAAGAATGAGATCCCATCTCTATCAAAATTACAAAAAACTCAGCTGGGCATGGTGATGTGGGGCTGTAGTGTGGTTCCAGCTACTCAGAAAGCTGAGGGAGGAGGACGCCTTGAGCCCAGGAGTTGGAGGCTGCAGTAAGCTATAAGGACACCACTTACCTAGGGTGAAAGAGTGAAACTGTCTCAAAAGAAAAAGAAAAAAGAAAGAAAGAAAGAAAAAAGAGAGAGAAATCTTTCCCACCTGTAGGTCACAAAGTTGTTAAATTTTATTTTCTTCTTAAAATTTTAAAAGTTTGTATTTTATAGTTAAATGTTTATATTCTCTTCATTTGTTTTAATGTGATATAAAATAAAGTCTAACTTTATTTTTTCCATATGGATAACTAAGTATTCCAGCACCATTTATTGACAAGTTTATTAATCATTGATTTCTGATGCCAACCTGGACATGCATTGATTTTCCATGTCACATGAGATGGTTGTGGTGCTCTATTACATCCTATGGGTCGGTGTGCATATTCTGTAGCAGTCTTAATTATTTTGGAGACACACTATCTTAATTATTTTGGAGATAAAATATGTCTGTCTTGATATCCATTAATAGTAGTACAAGTCTTTTCTCTTGTACTTCCTCCAGAGTTGTCTTGGCTGTTTTGAACTTACAGGTGAGTTTTAGAATCAGCTTGTCAAACTGATGATGTCAAACCATGAAAAATTATTTTTGGGTTTTGAATGGAACTATATTGGATTTATAAAGTAATTTTGGAATAATTGGTATCTTAATGTTATTGAGTCTATCCATGCATGAATAAGATAGACATTGATGGTTTATTCAGGACGTTATTTTATAACCTTCAATAATGTCATTCTTTCCCAGAAATGTCATGAATTATTTATTATTCTTGGCTACCTTACATTTTTTTGGTATTGTATATGGAATTTGTTTACCTTCTACATTTTAATTTTTAATTGTAACCATAGGAAGAGGCAAATTAGATTTATATTTATCTTCTACCTAACAAATTTGCTGATATTATTTTTAGTTCTAATAGTTTCCAAATAGACCCTTCTACAAATAAGAGAAGTTCAGCATATTCCTCCTCAATCTTTATGCTTCTGAGTGGTTTTTGTTTTGTTTTGTTTTGGCTTTATTCCATTGGCTAGTTTTTCCATTTCAACAATCAATGCAAGCAGTGTCAATGTTCATTCTTGCTCTTTTCGTAATGAATAACTGTGATATTTTCTGTAGGTTCTTGATAGCTACCCATTTTTGAGATAAAGAAGTTTTCTTCCAATGTAAGCTTGTTCATATTATTATTATTATTAATACACCCTTTGACTATATTAAAACTTTTTGCATGCATATAAGTTGTTTTTCTTCCTTTACCTTTAATATTCTTGTCTTAAATTTAATTAATATATTTCTTGATGTTTTATTATCCTCACATTTGTGAGAAAACATCTCTTGTGTAGGATATAAACTTTAAATTAAATTTGCTGGTATTTTCTTCAGAAATTTTATTAGCAGCATATATTTAAATGTGCATACAGTTGTGCATTGGAATGAAAGATGGTAAAAATGGCACAAAATTTGGTATGAACCAAATACAGTGGTTCATGCCTGTAATCCTAGCACTCCAGGAGGCTGAGGCAGGAAAACCACTTGAGACCAGAATGGATAATAGTGAGATCTCGGCTCTAACAAAAACTTAAGCATAGGTTGAGCATGGGGGCACATGCCTGTATGTCCCAGCCACCTGGGAGGCTGAAGTGGGAGAATCAGTTGAGGCAGGAGTTGGAGGTTGCAGTGAGCTATGTTGACACCACTGTTCCCCAGCCTGGGTAAGAGAGGAGGTGGTTGGGTGTGTTGGTTTCTATCCAAGTTGATTTCATTTCTGAAATATTCAGCCATACTTGTGACAGATGGGCTCACCACTACAAAGGTCCTACTTTTGGACTTCAGTTTTACTGGGGTTCAGTATATAAAACAAATTAAGCCAGGTACCCTGCAAGTGTGAAATAACTGCAGAATAAATATATCATCAAACGTTTACATGAAAGAACATAAGAAGGAGGGGAAAGATATATACATGTATAAAAGAAGGGACAAAAAGATATTTGTATAATAAAAATCTTAGAATATACTAATACATAATATTTTATGGTAACATAGTTTGTTAAAGGAAACAAACAAACAAACAAAAAAACTACTGGAAGAATTAGCTTGTATAAAGCTGATCTTATTTAAAACCTCCTATAAGAAATAAGATTGTTTCCAACTTTTTCTGATCTTTAAAAAATAAAAAGAGAATGTGTGCATCCAATGAATAATTGTATTTTGACCCAAAGTTAACTTCACCAAGGAAGCAGTATATTTGCCTGAAGCCCTCTTGTCAGGTCAGACCAAAGGAGCTCCTAGGAGCTTCTGTTGTTACCACCTCATGGGCAGCAGCCTGTGGGATATTTTAACCCTCAAAGGTAATGTCAGTGTGTGAGACATTTCTATTATTGAGAACATGAGATGCATAAAACACTCTCAACAATTGACATGTAACATGTAAAGTATACCAAATAGCTTTCTTTTATTGACTCTTACACAACTCCTTCAATTATTATTATTATTACTTTTTTTTTTTTTTGCAGTTTTTTGGCCAGGGCTGGGCTTGAACCCACTACCTCCAGTATATGGGGCCAATGCCCTACTCCTTGAGCCATAGGTGCTGCCCAAATCCTTCAATTATTAAGTCAAACATGACAAATTGAGGTATTGAACTTCGTTTTAAAGTGACTGTGCTTACCTCCTATTTAATCTCTTCATGAATCTGTGTAAGAATTTCATCCTAAAGCTCCTTTCTTTCCCTCCAAAGACACCATCTGAGTCTCTGTTAAATGGTCAGTAAAATAGAAGCCAGGAGAAAAGGTTGTTGCCATTATTTAACTGCATCAGGCTGCTTAGGCACACGTAACAGTTATTTCAGGATATAATCGAGGCGAAATATCATTTATTTTCTACAAATGAAGATGAAAGTCCCACAAATTAAAGTCTAAGACTGTGAGATGTTGGTGGTTACGGTAGTTAGCACGTAGCTGATAACTGATGAATACATGTTAGCTTTGCTGTAATGGTGATCACCCTGTCTACTGGATAAAATAGAGAAGTCAGGATGGGCCTGTCACGTGGAAGTGTAGACTGAGAAACCATAATGCATGAGACTTATACACTATTAACTATACCTGGAGACTCAAGGAAATGGCAGACATTGAAAAATGGGGTTGAAAGTCTCTGTAATCAGGCGTGTCCAAACTTTATTAGCTCTGCAGCACTCTAGAAAAATGAGAATTGTCTTGGGACACATATTAAATATACGAACACTAACCAAAGCTGATTAGCCAAAAAAAAAAAGGCTGCGCATACTTTTTTGATATCTGACACCACAGACAAGAAAAAGTCCTCACAAAATCAGCCCATGGGCCGTGGGTCATAGGTTGGACATTCCTGCAAGTAAAACCTTCACTCATTGTTCTTTGGCAATTGCCTATGGTAGTTGCTGAAATAAGAATGTAGCCATTGGCTCGGCACCTGTGGCTCAAGTGGCTAAGGCGCCAGCCACATACACCTAAGGTGGTGGGTTCAAATCCAGCCCAGGCCCACCAAACAACAATGATGGCTGCAACCAAAAAAAATAGCCAGGCATTGTGGTGGGTGCCTGTGGTCCCAGCTACTTAGGAGGCTGAGGCAGGAGACTCACTTGAGCCCAGGAGTTGGAGGTTGCTGTGAGCTGTGAGGCGACAGCACTCTACCCAGGGGGACAGCTTGAGGCTCTGTCTCAAAAAAAAAAAAAAAAAGAATGTATCTGTTGCATAACTGGAATGAAGGGCAATACAGATCCATGGAGATCATGATGTGAAAGGCTGGGAAGGAACGGGGCATTCAAGATCTGGGTAATTAGGATTTGGGATTTTATACCAAGTGTACCAGGAAACCACATGAGGATTTCTAGCAGAAAAGGAACAGGATTTGATTAATGTATGCACATGAATAACTCACATCCTCAGTTTCCTCATCTATAAAAAGAAAGTCTTGCAGTCAGAACAGCAACATCAGCATCATCAGAAAACATGCTAACGATGCATTCTCAAGTCCCACCCAAAAGCTACCGAATCAAACTCTGGGCGTGGGTCCCGCAAGCTGTATTATAATGTGCCCCTCTGGTGGACTCTGATGCACACTGAACTCTGCAAACTCGTAGACAGAACAAGTTCAAATGGCTCCTTCAGGTCCTGAGTCCAGTGTTTCTAATCAAGTTAAGTCCTTCATGAAGCAGGTCATGGATTCTGGCAAAGTCCTTTAGGAAGCATGTCGTGAATCCTAGCAAATGAGATTAACCATCTAGCATTTTCACCATCTCTGCTGGCCAAAGTTTTGTTTTAGAAAGGAATTATTCAAAGAAAAATAAATAACTACCTACTGTACAGATCTCATGTCAGTACACATTTTTATATTCTGAGCCAAATATGTAATAAGATGAAAAAGGATTAATATAATGCCACACTGACCTATAAATTCCTTCTCATAGTTATCAGAATGAATTTCCCTAAATCCCATATCCCCCGATACGATTATCTGCTTGGGTTTATACAAAATTATGAGACCATTTAGAAGGATTATATCTGTCTCTATGTTATATAAAGATCAATACAAAGAAGGTATTTAATCAGAGGCAAGACAGTGTGACACAAGGGCAGAGACTTTGAAATGGTACAACACCAAGTTAGAATTCTGAATTCACCAGCAGTCTAAGAACCAGAGTTAAAATGAGGGAAGGGCAGGGCAGGTAATTGGCATACTTTCGATATAGCTGTTATTACATTTGTAAGTATTTGAAGAATTATTCATAAAAAGATCACCACATGGCTAAGCTCCATAAAATAATTTTCAGACTATATTCTACACAGTAGCCTTTCAAAGTCTGCCGATCTAGGTATAGGTGTGTGGCTGTCTGAAACAGAATTTTGGATCATATACAGTATTGGTTCTTGGTGAGTCTTCAAGAATGAACACAATCTAATAACTATCCAGATAGAATTATAGTAGCTACCCCAATCCTTGAGGAATATGTTCCAAGGTCCCCAGTGGATACCCCAAACCAAGGATAGTATTGAACCCTGTTTATACAATGTTTGTCCACATTACCTTTAATAAAGTATAATTTATAAATTAGGTGCAGTAAGAAATTAATAACTAACAATAAAATAGCACAATTATAAGAGTATGCCAGCATTACTGCTCTTTCATTTTGGACTCTCTACTAAATAAAATAAGGGTGACTGGAACACAAGCAGGGAGATCCCATGAGAAGTGATCAGAAATTGAGGTGGCTACTGAGCAACAGATAGGTGGTAGCACAGACCACATGAAGACGCTGCACCAAAAAATCATTCACATCCTAGGTGTGATGGAGCAGGACAGTATGAGATTTCATCATGCTACTCAGATTAAGGTGCAATTTAAAATTTACAAACTGTTCATTCCTACAATTTTCCATTTACTGCTTTGAGATCATAGTTGACCTCATGTAAATGAAACTGTGAAAAGCAAAACTACATAAGATGGGGGCGGCACCTGTGGCTCAAAGGAGTAGGGCGCCGGCCCCATATGCTGGCGGTGGCGGGTTCAAACCCAGCCCTGGCAAAAAACTGGAAAAAAACAAAACTGCATGAGAGAGGACTACTGTATATGAAAATAAAAATATCAAACACGGTCTTGTTTTAACAAATTGAAAATACCAAATGAAGAAGCACATCTTCAAATTGGAATATATTTTATGTCTTACAAGGATGGATAAAACAACACAGCATGTACTCAATGCTAAATTGAAATGAATGACCAGTGCTTATGTGCATATATGGAAGTAAAACTCAACAAAAATATAGCAGGCGGGAGTGGGGAGAAGAGGATGGGTAAATAAATTCACACCTACAGGGTGCAATGCATGCCGTCTAGGTGAAGGGTTCGCTTATAGTTTTCATTCAAAACTATAAGCAAACTATACAACTAAACCTTGTGTACACCTGTAATACTCTGAAATAAAGTAAATAAGTAAAATAAAGCACTACTCCAAGTAAATACATGGGAAAAGGACTAAGAACTCAATTGTTATGAGCTGGGCTTAGAAACTATATAGATAGTATTAAACAAAAGAATTTATTATATACTCATACAATGTATTAAATACAAAACAAATAAAAAAGAAAATATTTCATGATGACCAGCAGTCAATTATTCTCTGCTCTCAGAGATACTTATTGACCTAGCAGGGCATTTTAGGCCACCTTATCCAAAATGATGTGAACCATAATAACTAATTTGAAAATTATTTTTGTACTACTAAGGAATAGCTCCTATCTTACTAACTTATATGAATGCTTAAGCCTTTTAGTAAACTAATCTTCATACATAGGTGTACTCTGCACCCCTGAAGAGACTGTAGGAATCTCTTCAACAAGTATTAGAGCTTTTATTTCTGTGTATTTCTCAGCAGAACTGAGTGCAGTACATTATACACATTAGGTGTGGAATAAAAATTCTGATTGTGAATCATGGTATCCAAGAGCATATAAGTGGAAAATAAATATATTCAAGAGAGGAACAGATGAATTTATTGACAATATTGAGTGTAGCGTAGTGACTAAGAACGCGGATGTTGATAGAATTGGATTGTTGAAACTGAACCTCACTCATTAACTGTGAGTTATTAATCTCTATTTTTGATTCCCAGGTTCCTCAACTATAAAGTAGAGGTAAGAGAATCCACCTCAGAAAGTGTTATAAATATTAACTAGATAGTGCACATGATGCTTAATACTTAGAAATCAATATCATCACCTTTTAATGACGATAGTAGCATTGGATCTATTGAAGATATATTCAGAATATTTGACTTGTATAATATATAAGGAACTATGATACCCCTCCAACTATCAAATTCCACTTATTTAGACACAGAATATGGGATGAATGAACTATTCAGCTCATTTAGCTTGGGGTATTATATTCTTATGATTTTATTATGAACATGGAAAGAAATATTATAAAACCATTTAAAAATTCACTAGGACTTTTATTAACATAGGGAAAGATCATGCTAAAATCTAAATGGAAAAAAGATTACAATATTGTAAATGTGATATGACTCAGTTTTGTTAGAAATTATTAAATTTTATTTAGTTCATTAATAAATAGAGACATGGATATATGAAGATATTAATATATATCTATATGTAGATCTATCAACCAATGGTGAAAATATACTAAAAGTTAATAGCTATTAACAGTGAATGGTGAAATAGAGATTTTACTTTTCCTCTTTAATATTTTTCAGTATTCAAATTTTCTACAGCCGACATTTATTACATTGACGATCAAGAAAAAAAATCACTTTATGAGGAGAACACCCCGGGCCATTGAAGCAACATCAAAAATACACTATTGGGACCTGATCAAACTAAAGAGCTTCTGTATAATAGACATTAATCTGTTCAGAGACACAGGTCTTCATCTGAATGGACATGTCTTAAAATCTAACAAAGTTGCAAACAGGAACTCACCCTTCACATAAAAAATACAGCTACAAGTATTAACCACGGATAATTCTTTTGTGACATGAGGCTGAGAAAGAATGTGAATCCAATGTCATTCTCATGCATTTAGGTAATAACAGAGCAATAGCAGAATTTTCAGAGATGAATAACGTAATAATAATGATGTCGATTGCTATTCATTATTCATCACAGGCAGAGTGTTAGATATTTTATTTAAAGGCTTTTCATTATATAACTGTATGATCACCCTGTTAGCAAGGACTCCAAGTGTGATTCAGCAAAGGCACTGTTCTCTCTAGCCACAAAACTGGGCTAAAAGATGGTGGAAAACTGGCATCCTGACTGGAGCACCTCCTTCTGAGTGAAAGATCAATACTTCTCAAAAAAAAAAAAATCCAGGTAATCATCATTTCCATCTGCTTAAGGTCCTTCTCATTATTCTAAGCACTTAAACCTCTTTCTTTTATGTTTCAATTTAATGTACCACCTGTTCACTAGAAGCAGTGATTTTAGCTGAGCTACTAAACGCAAGGATGTATTAATTAAACTTCAACACTTTTTTGAATTCTGGTATAATCTAGAAGTGGCAGACAGTGAAAACCTGAAATATAATACCTCTAACTTCTTTTTGGATCTCATATTCCTGGAATATTTACACACTCCAGCTGGTTCGCTTTTCCCCACAGCTGGAGGTTTGTACTCCAGCTTCCTTTTGAGATATTGAGGGCTCTTAGAAATGTACTTACTGACTAGCTGTATGTCTCAGAGAAAGGCATATGTGTGCACCCTGTCTTAAGATCAGTGTCAAGGTGTTGGTGTTGGACTTGCAGAGGGAGGGGGCAGGGCCCTGTGTATCTGAGCACTGCCCACCACAAATGCAGCTGGTAGATTCATGAACTTCCTCCTCTAATGGAGGCAATGTCCTTCCCATCAAATGGGAGTCTCCTCAGGTATACTCTGGGAGTCTCTCTTCAATGTTCTCTCTTTCTTCTCAGTACATTTTCTATCAGTACACACTTTGGTTCTAATCTTATTCTCTTGCAGCACATACCTATCCCTCCATTGATCCCAAACCAGCAACTTTCTGATTTTATTCTTCCCTTTCACAGCAAACCCTGTTGGAAGAGTTGTCTGCCCTTCGCGTCTCTCCTTCTTTCCTTCTCTTGACTTGTCTCTTCCATCCTACCTCTTCACAGAAACTGCACCTGCTAATTCACCAGTGAGCTCCGTGTTGATAACCCTACCAATGACATTTTTTGTCCTGGTCACATGTGGGATCTCAGTCACGTTCCATGCTACTGGACCTCAGAGTTCTCCTTGTTCTCCCTTCTATGCAGTGTTCTGCTGTAAACTGCCCTGGGGTGGGGGCCAGAGTGGGGGAGAGCCCTGACTTGTGGCATTTTCCATTTTCCGTAGCGTCCTGTCGTGGTCACTGTTCAGTCCCCTGAGGTTTAGCAATGGCTCACACGGCACTGTGGCCGTGACTGGAACTGTAACCCACATGTTGCTGGGTTTCTCCTTCCTTCTCCTCCTCATCTGCATCTTATGCTCTTTTCATCAGCAAAATTCTAAATATTGATCTTTGGATCTGAGCCCTCTTTTTTTCACTTTCTCAACTATCCACATGGCTTTCTTTCTTTTTTAAAAATTTTAAATTGAATTTATTCTTACAACAGGCCATCATTTAAAAAATCAGATCAATATAAAAATACTTCTAGAAGTCTCACATCTGCTCTTGGACCCCTCCAGGCCAGTGAGTGATGCTGGGGTCCTTGTCTTAGTAAGGCACAGATGACTCTATGGGGCTGTCCACGTGGAGCATCCTCCTCCCTCCTTCCCTACCCTCTTCCCTTGCCCCCTCATGCTTTTCTTGTAGAGCATTCCCACAAAACCACATATACTCAAAGGCTTTGCTTCTAGGGACCTGAACCTAAGATGTTCCCCTTCCTGTCCTCTCCAGCCTCCCCATCCCAGTCAACATCATCTCCATTCACCTTTGTACAGGCCAGGAACTTGGGTACCGTCCCCTTTTCCCTTGTCCACACTACTCATTCTATCAGCACAGCTTCTGCATCTCAAATATATCTTGAGTCCATGGATTTCTTCCCAGCTCTCCTTTCAAATCCTGGAGCGGTAACTGGTATGTACCTCACTATACGCACACACACACACATAGATAGATAGATAGATAATGTGTTTATGGCTGAAATTCTTTTTTTTTTTTTTTGAGATGGAGCCTCAAGCTATCCCCCTGGGTAGAGTGCCATGGCATCACAGCTCACAGCAACCTCAAACTCTTTGGCTTAAGCAATTCTCTTGCCTCAGCCTCCCAAGTAGCTGGGACTACAGGCGACCGCCACAACGCCTGGCCATTTTTTGGTTGCAGCCATCATTGTTGTTTGGTGCGCCCGGGCTGGATTCGAACCCGCCACCTTAGGTGTATGTGGCTGGCACCTTAGCTGCTTGAGCCACAGGCACCGAGCCATGGCTGAAATTCTTAAAGCTGCAAAGGAGGATATGTAGCAAAAGACTTCTTCTCAACTCTGTTTCCAAGCTATTCCGTTCTCTCCTCCTGAGGCAACCACTGTTATTTATTACTGTGTTATTTCTTTTTCCTGGCATCAAATACAAGTTATTTTTCCACATGAATTCCTTGATTTCTGATACCAACTGAGTGCTCTTTCATTCAATTCAGTTTTGACACTAACTACCCAGAGTTAGTGCAAACCTTGAAGGTCAAATGCTCAGTCTCACAAGACTGCACCCACTTCAGATGCCAGCTCCAAGTCCAGGGTCCCCAGGCTATGAGCTCTTCTGTCTGAATTTGCTACAAAGTTAGGGGTTCCTAGAATCTCTCCACCCCACTTAGGTTAGATAATTCACTAGGAAAACTCAAAGAACTCAGGAAAGTGCTTTACTGAGGGTTAGGGTTTATTTTAAAGAATACTATTCAGGAACAGCCAAATGGAAGAGACGGATCGGGCAAAGTACAGGTTGGGGTGTGCACGGAGCTTCCATGCCCTCCCGGACATCCCACCTCCCTGCACATCAGCGTCTTCACCACCCTGGAGGCTCTCTGGGCCTTCCAAGAGTTTTATAGAAGTCTCATTATATAGGCACAAAAGAGGTTTATTATGAAATAACAAAAGACACTCCTATAACTCAAGACATTTCACTGATTGTAAATTTCACTGATTCCTACTCTGTACCAGGAAACCAGGGCAAAGACCAAACACGTATTTTTATTATTCTCTATTATGTATCCTCCAGACATATGTAATGCGTATATAAATACACACACAGACATATATTTGTTTAAAAATCTATAGAATATTATTCATCTTGCTTTTTTCACCTGGAAATTTATCTTAGAGGTCAACCCATTTCAGAACATAAAGCACATTATCATTCTTTTTTTATTGGCTTCATTGCATTACATAGAAGTATCATAATTTATACAATGATTCCCAATTCATAGACGTTGAGGCTGGTTTCACATGTTGTGCTATTATCAACAATTAGAAGCAGCATTGAGGGGTCACTTAGTATGTGCATGTTAATTTTAACTGGAATGCTAGTCACCCGCCCCAGAGATGCACCACCTTACTAAACTCCCTCTGGGAGTACCCGAGGGTGCCTATTTCCCCATAGGCTCTTTATCAAACTTACTGAAACTGCCCTTCATAAAATCAATAAAGGGCCACAAGGTGGGAAGAGTAGTAGAGGCCTGAACTCTGCAGAAGTAAAGGCATATTTTAAACAAATATATAACCAGTCATTTTTCCTAGCTGGCTTTCCTATAATTGCTTCCTACTGGGGAGTCACATAGTTGATAGTTATAAAGATTGTTAGCTTTCTTCATTGCTCCTACAGATAACATCATTCTTGTGAAACCTAAGGCTAGTTTTTGAGATATCTTCTAATTCCTGCATTCTGATGGGCCAGCTGACCTATCCAGACCAGGAGCCCACACCAAGGAACTGATCCAACTGGTCTCATGACTTGGGAACTGACTCAGCAGAAGAAGACAATTTCTGCTTTCTGATCCTATGAGATCATTCTCAGCCAAACAGCAGACTCAGTGAGTTCATACCCAGCCAACCAACAGACCCAATTCCCTGCCCTTTGCCCACCTATCTTTCAAAACTCTTTCTCCCAAATGCTCTGGGAGACAGATTTGAAAATCTCCTCCCGTCTCCTCCTGTGGCACCTGCGATATTCAACTCCTCCTCCACCGTAGCCTCTGCTGCCTTAGTGTAGTGGCTTCCTCTTGAGCAGCAGGCAATGAACCCAGTAAGTCTGTAACATTGCTAACCATTGTCAATTTGGTGAGCAAAATAATATCTCAGCATAATTTTATTTCTATTTCTTTTACTGTGAGATTAAGCATATTTTCCAATTTTAAGAGCCATTGCTACTATATTTTCTGTAATCAATCTCTTATATACTTTGTTTTGGGGGGGTGGGTCTTTTTCTTTTTGATTTATAGATCTGTGTATTTTAGGAAAACTGCCACCCTCTTGACTAGATTCCAACGGAAATCCCCTCATTGGTTTTCCTACCCTCTCTCTTCACTTTCCATGTATACCTAGCCTAATGGTCAGTGTTATCTTTAAGTAAGGATCATGTCATTACTTTTGATGGCCAGTCGTTGCTTTGAGAATAAAATCCTGGACTCTGCTATGGTTACTAAAGCCCTGTATAACCTCATGCCAGGTTATAACCCTCATTTCTTAAGATTCACTTTTTCTCTTTCCTGCTTTTTCTCCTCGCTCCCTGATCAGGGCCTCTGCACAAACCATTTCTTCTGCATATTTATTCTCCCAGTCCCTCCACATGGCCAGCTCATTTTCATCCTTTAATTCTCACATAAATTCTCATCTTGTAAGAAAAGCCTTCGTTGACTAGACTACCTAGAAAAGCTACAGTCAAGAATTGTGAAGAGCCGAAGATTTTTTTTTTTTTTTTGAGACAGAGCCTCAAGCTGTCCCCCTGGGTAGAGTGCTGTGGCATCACAGCTCACAGCAACCTCCAACTCCTGGGCTCAAATCCTGCCTCCGCCTCCCAGGTAGCTGGGACACAGGCGCCTGCCACAACGCCTGGCTATTTTTTGGTTGCAGCCGTCATGGTTGTTTGGCAGGCCCAGGCTGGATTCGAACCCACCACCTTAGGTGTATGTGGCTGGCACCTTAGCCACTTGAGCCACAGGCACCGAGCCAGGGCTGAAGATTTTTACCCAACTTGCAAGCTAACAAGTTAGCCTGCCACAGTTCTGTGGACGTGGCCAAGACATAGACTGCAGGGTCAGTGACACAGGACTTTATTACTCACAACACAGTAAGCGTGGGGAGCATCAGCCTGGAGCTACTAGTTAGTACTTCTTGTCTCAGGTCCTGTGGGGGCATTGCAGATGGGACAACTATAGATCTCAGTCTTCCTTATAGATACGGGTGGCCCTGTGGCATAGACCTGCCCAGGGAGAAGTAACCAGAGTCACTGGGAAGAGCTCCAGGGAGCAAGTTGGCAAGTTGGGCTCTGCCCTTTTGCACTTTGGCCTTTCCTTCCAGTCTGCCTGGAATGCAGACACTACAGTGACAACAGAGCATGAGGTGACCATGGAGGACAGACCACAATAATAACAAAACAGCTTTGCCTTGACATCCTTGAACTGACTCATTGCCACCGTCTAACTCCAGACTTCTCATTACTCACTGAGGAAAATAAAATGTCTATTTTATTCAAGTCACTGTTCTTTGGGGTTTTGCTATTTGCAGTGGAATCTAATCCCTAATTGACGTAATAGGGGTAATCAATAAGAAAAATCTATGTAGGGAGATATTTTCATACTACAACCAAATATGTGTGCAAAAAATACACTCTCCTTGCTCCAGTCCCAGAGTCGTCTCTGAGAACATTCTGCCAAAGAGCCCCCACAATTCTTTTTCTCCTTGCACTACTTTCAAAGTAGAGCAAACAAGCTCCTTTTGATCAGGCAGCTGTAGGTGTTAGGCAGAAGAGAACTTGATCCAGCAGTCACAGCAATGCCCCTTTCTCCAGGGACTGTGGTGCCATCTGTGTGCCCAGTCAAATGCTTAGCATGAGTTCCAGGACAGAGCTGTAGTGCTCATGTGTTAATAAATTCCCTTTCCTTGGGAGGCTTGGGTCCTGATAGTCTGGGGCTAAGAGAAGGTAAAAGCAACCTGTATCCACAGCAGTGAACAGACAAAGCCAGAGAAACAGAAATGCACAGTGTGTAAGGGCTGTGGGTTAGAGCTGGATAAGCAGTTCTGATCAGTGGCAAAGCAGGGGCGAGCCATGATGGGGGAGCCCGGGAGGGATGGGAGCATGGAACAGTGGCCAGCGGCAGTCTGTTACCTGTAACCAAGCCTTGCTTTTGACTGCTACTGAGACTGAACAAGAAGGGATCCAGATGGAAAAGACAGAGGAAATGTACTCTTTATCATAAAAATCCCACAAAATTCAATCCATTCATTACCTATCATCCATTCATCCACCCATCCCATCAAATATTCACTGAGCATTTGCTGTGTGGAAGGCATCCCTCTGTGGCTTTTCATTCTCTTATTGACCCTTTATATTATCTAGGGGAAAGGGGACTGTGGTAATGATGACCATAATAATTTAAACATTATGATGATTGGCTTGGTGACTACTCTTAGATTCTGGTCTGCCTGTGACAGTATGGCCACAGCCATCCCAATCCAGTAGTAAACATCTGCATTCTGCAGAGACAAGTCAGCTACAGCCTAGCACTTTCATTGTTAACATTAATTAATTAACACCCTACAGCCTGGAACAGGGAGTCTAAGGCAAGTTTGGAAGGCAGTGCTTTTTGGGAGGTATAATCCCCGGTCAGTGACAGTGAAGAGAAAAGGATTAAAACAAGGATGGACAGGTAGCAAATATTAGGTTGGCTACTTCTTTACAAGATTTGAAGAGACAGAGTGGATTGCTTGACCACCTGAGATATCTCCAGAAAATCTATGCCCTGAACTGGTCTCTTAAACATGGAAACAGAGAGAATATGTGTGAGGTATCATCCCACACCTCTTGCCCATTGGTTAAAGGGCAAAGTCCCTGACAGGGAGTTATAATAACTCCTGCACAATTCCTGGTTGCATAACAGGAGCCCTTTGGCACTTCATCAAAAATGGCAGGAGGAGGTGGGGAGGGGTGTGAACCATAGGCAGCAGGCTGCACAGAGCTGTCAGCACGGCAGTGACAGAGGCAGGGTGAGCGGCCAGCATGTGGGAGACAGGTGAGGCCAGGGAATCTCAGGAGATAAGTGCAATGCCATCTTCTGAAAAGGCTGTGTGACAACTGACTCAGAGCATAAAGAGTAAGGAACACAAATGCAGGGATGCACAATACCGTGAGGACTGAGCAGCTGGAATGGATCACAGGGTGCTTTACCACACTGGGCAGATGCTATTTTCTTTTCAGGTCCTCCATAAAGATTCTGTGATGAAAGTCACCAAAAGTATACATTCTCAGCTGAAGCAACAGATTCACGGGGATATAGGTAACAGTGATTCTAAACCCAGGGTAGTGACCTCATCCTGAAGTGGAGTTCAGAAAACACATTCTTACGGTGGCCCCATGGAGACCAATCCAAGTGTGGGGCTTTCTGCTGGTTTTTCTCAATCTCTGTCAGGAGTTCTGTTGCTGAACTCTGTACTAAACTTAGGGCTCCAGGCTGGACCTGAAACTTTGAACAACATTTTGAGCATATGAAGAAGGAATCCACAACAGTGCTGTCCAATAGTAATAAGATGAAACAAATTGTATTACTATATAATTGAGCCCAGGAGTTTGAGACCAGTCTGGGCAACACAGTGAGACCCTATCTCAATAAATAAATAAATAAATAATAAAATACTAACCATATTTATAATTTTCAAATTTTCCAAACTATAATTGTAATTTTTTAATAGCAAAATTTTGATATCCAACTTTTCTTTTTTAAAAAGTAAAATAACACAGGAGAAATTAACTTTATTTACCTGATATGTCCAAATATAATTTCAACATGTAATAAATATAAAAATGTTGAGATCATTCACATTCCTTTTTTTGCACTACATCTTCAAAATTCAGTGTATATTTCATACTTACAGAAAATCATAATTGGGAATAGCCACAGGTGGTGAGCAACTACCATACTGGATAGTGAGTTATAAATCTCATCACATTTTTTAATAAGCAATAATAGAGAAATGGATAGACTTTATTAAATTCTACATATTTCTTTTTGTCAAATGAATGCTGATTTTAAAAACATAAATGGGATGAAAAAAGAATTATCTATACTTCAACAAATAGATAATTATGGCTGATATTAAAAATAATAATAAAAGTTAGGCAGCGCCTGTGGCTCAAAAGGGTAGGGCACTGGCCCCATATGCCGGAGATGGTGGGTTCAAACCCAGCCCTAGAAACTGCAATAATAATAATAATAATAATAAAAGTTAAACATGGACTTGGATAGAAAGGTAGAAATGAAAGCTGGGCATGGTGGCTCATGCCTATAATCTCAGCACTCTGGGAAGCTGAGGAGAGATCACTTGAGATCAGGAATTTAAGACCAGCCTGAGCAAAAGCAAGACCCCATCTCTACTAAAAATAGAAAAATTAGCTGGATGGTAGCAGGTAACTGTAGTCCCAGCTGCCTGAGAGGCTGAGGCAGAAGGATTGCTTGAGTCTAGGAGTTTGAGGTTGCTGTGAGCTATGGTGATGCCACAGCAATCTAGCTTGGGCAGCAGAGTGAGACTGTCCCCCCCCCCCTCAAAAAAAAGTGGGCCCAGCACACATGGCTCACACCTATAATCCTAGTACACTGGGAGGCCAAGGCGGGTGGATTGCCTGAGCTCACAGTTTGGAGAACAGCCTGAGCCACAAGAAGACCTTGTCTCTGAAAATAGCCAGGTGTTGAGGCAGATGCCTGTAGTCCCAGCCACTTGGGCAGCTGAAGCACGAGAATCGCTTGAGCCAAAAGAATTTGAGGTTGCTGTGAGGTATGATACCAGGGCACTCTACCAAGGGTGACAAAATGAAACTGTCTCAAAAAAAAAAAAAAAGTTACATGGTATTTGATTATATTGACATACTATCAATTTACAAATTATGTAACCAGTCCTCTTTTGATGGTCATTTCAGTTGTTTCCACTTTTTGTTATTGTTGATACAGACACTACTGTGATGATAATCCTTGCCGCGTCCTTAGTTTACTTTTGCAAGGGGTTTCTAAAATTATACTTTAAATTTTGACCAATTTACCAAGTCCCACCAAAAAAGTTACAATTATATGTTAACAGTGTAATAGCTGTCCTTATGCCCTCGCCAAATACTGTTTTATGGATTTTTCATTTCACAAATACATGTAAAAATGATGTGTCAGTTTTGTTTTGATTTGCATGTCTATAATGATTCTTCTAGTGATTAGAATCTAGTAAGATTCTTCTAATGTTTTTGGCCATTTGCTTTTTTTTTGTTAGTAGACAGTTTACATGGTTTATCTGTACTTCTGGTACCATCTTTTTCATGAGTACTTTTTCTGTCACATGTCCAAAAATTGTTTTTGGTCATTTGCCTTTTTGTGGATGATTTTTTTGACTTATTTAAATTTCATATTGTTGTATGGTCAGACTCATCTTTTCTTTTATGTCTTCTTTTTCAGCAGAGGTTAGTGGGTATTTTGAAGTAGTTTTTAAACATAAACATAAAGCAAAAAGGTTCACAGTAGAAATCTGAAAAATGTAGAAGGCGATGTAAGAGAAAAAATAAGCACTGATACTCCTTCAGTTAGAAGAAAAGCACTTACATGTTGTGCCTAATTTTTCATGTAATTTTTCTAGCATTGATGATAATAAGTGATTTGGAGGCAGATTTTTCAAGTGGACAAGGAGATGCAGTATAATAATATTTTAAAATAATATTTAAATACTACTGTATTTATAATAGATTTGATGAATTAATGCATTTAATTAATGTTGTGAAAGGATTTTTCTTTTTTTGCCCCTACTTTGTCCCCACCCATAGAGCCAGCGTTTTCTCTGCTTCCCTGACTAGTAAAGGCCCTGGGGGCTGAGAACGAGGGAGCAGAAGGGAGATGCTGCTGTGGGTCGCAACCAGGCAGCCCTGTACCAGCTCCTTTCTGAGCAGATGAGGATGGAGGATGGTGGGGAGGAGAAAATGTCAGGCACACAGGATCTGCATTTTCTTCCCAGGGGATCCCAGAAAAATGATGAAAGTCTGAGACTCTCTTGCCCGTTGCTCTAGTGTGACAGTTGAGAAGCAGCAGCTTAGCACTGCAGGTTAAGGCAGAGAGGGTCAGAGTGCCCAGGAGTGCACACACTCTGGTTGAGGATGGCCAGAAGCATCTTAAAGAGCTCTACAGATTAGGAGCTGCCTCATGTTGGGAAGGGGTGGCCCAAGAGCAGATGTCAGCACTGTTCTTGCATCAAAGGCCAGATGGGAGCTCAGTTGTCTCTGTGGATGGCAGCAGGGTTAGATGCTGACAATTGGCATCTCCTAGGAACAAGGGCACAGCAGAGGATGCCAACACGAACAGATGACAACCCAGGACCAGATGAGCCCCGCTCCATGTCCAGATGTTCTACTGGTCTCCCCTAGCTCCTCCGGGCAAAGAGAGGAGGGAGGAAAAGCCTGAATGGGGCGAATTTATCTGGAATTGACTTGTTTCCTGTTTTACCAAGTAGAATGGGTGTTCAAGATAGAAATTTGAGTTAGTCATGGAAAATAAAGAATTTTACATGTTTTGCATACTTGAGTTGTGGCCAGAAAAGTTATGACCACTGCAAAGGTAAAGCCAAACTGAGACACAAGAAAAAGCCTTTGATAGAAGCATGACCGGAAATATTTTACACTCTAGGGGGAAAAAAGGCTCAGCAGAAAAACGGATTCTGTACAAAAATGTGTGGACAGAAGAGAGCAGTAGGGTTATTTCTCTTTGCTACGGAGATGGAAATTTTGGTGACAATTGCAGCTGCTGGCAGAAAAACATAGCAGAATGGCAATGTGCCACTACGCAGACCACCTTGACACTCTAGAAAGCACCGCCTATAGTTTGCATTCCAGATTCACAGGGATACAGTGAGTCTCTGAAGGGAATCGGTATCTGCACATTCCTAATGTTCTGGGGCTCCCCGTGCTCAGAGATCCAGGTAACGAACCTCAACAGCATATATGGTTTAGAATATCTATATGCCCAAACATGTTGAGGAAATACTAGATTCCATGAACAAAATGATAATGAAGCCACAAGCTGTCAAAACCTGTGGGACACTGCAAATCAGTCCTCAGAAGGAAGTTTATCACATTAAAAGCCCACACCCAAAGCACAGAAAGCACAAATCAACAAGGTAATGAATCATCTCAAGGCACTGGAAAAGGAAGAGCAATCCAATCCCAAACCTAGCAGAAGAAAAGAAATAACCAAAATTAGAGCAGAATTAAATGAAATTGAGGAGAATAAAACATTCAGATTAACAAAACAGAAAGTTGGTTCTTTGAGAAGATACATAAAATTGATAAATCTTTGGCCAGATTAACTAGAAAAAGAAAAGATCTCTAATAACCTCAATCAGAAATGAAAAAGGGGAAATAACAGAAACCACAGAAATACAAAAGATTATCACTGAACACTACCTAAAAACTCTATGCCCAGAAATTTGAAAACGTGCAGGAATATTTTTTAAAAGCAGAGCGGTTCTCAATCTTGTCTGATCATTAGAATCATCTGAAGAACTTTAAGAAATGTTTAGACTGGGACTCCCTTTCCCCTCATTTCCAAGGTGCTAGTTTAATCATTCTGAATTGGTTTGTAATTGTGGAATGCTAGAGAACTAGGGAAGACAGGAAACTTGACTTTTCATGGCTATATAGTATCGACTTGGATCTTCCTGTGCAATATACTGCTAGTTGTCACTTATATTAGTGAGAGACCGTCCCGTTTGTTTTTTGTGTTTTTTTTTGAGACAGAGTCTCACTACGTCATCCTTGGTAGAGTGCTGTAGCATCACAGCTCACAGCAACCTCCAACCCTTGGGCTTAAGTGATTCTCTTGCCTCAGCCTCCCAAGTAGCTGGGACTACAGGTGCCCACCACAATGCCTGGCTATTTTTTGCTTGCAGTTGTCAATGTTGTTTTAGCAGATCTGGGCTGGGCTCAAATCCGCCAGGTTCCTACTCACTGAGCCATGGGTGCCGAACCACCTTTCCATTTTTGTTGGGTGCATGGCCACCTAAGATAAAGGCTTTATTTCCCAGTGCCTTTTGCAGTGAGTTCTGCCCATTTGACTAAGTTATCCTGCTTCCTCTGACCCTTTCACTGGAATTTAGCGTGTATTTGGCAACAAGTAGCAGAAAATCCAGATCATTATGGTTTAATAAGAGGGGTTCATTCTTCTCACATAAAAATAGGCCTGGATGTTGGCAGACCACGACTGAAGTAGCAGCTCAAAGATGTCACCAGGTCCCAGGCTCATCCTGTATTTCCATTCTGCTATTCTTAACATAGTGGCTTCTGATACTATGTACCACGGTAAATAACACAACACTCGACACCACTCCAAGCATCACTTTCATATTTAAGGTAGGAAGACCAGGGGGTGGGTTCCAGCTATGTCTGTCTCTTTTATTATTAAGCAAAGAAATATATTTCATAAAACCCCTCTGGCAAACTTTCCCACTGTACCTCATTGGCCAGAACTGTGAGCTATGATGGCCAATCCCAGCCACAAGACAGGCTGCAAATGAGCATCTAGGTTTTCTGCTCTTTACTCTAGAAAGAGCCAAGAAAGAAGAGAGTGAGACTCGATAACGGGTCAGCCAGCCAACAATGTGCATCATACTCACCTAAAGCATCTAATACATCATCTGTATGCCCATTTCACTGAGTGAAGTATCTTCTGAATCTCCACAGCTACTCCTCTATTTCAAAACCACATCATCTAAAGCCTCCATTTCTGCAAAAGTCTCCAAAGTGGTCTCTATATCATGTGCGTGGGAAATATATGTGTGCATTTGACTGAAGTACTTGAGAAAATTAAATACTGCTGTAAGAGACAAAACAAACAGGATGGGTGCAGCTCATGAGAAGCATGAAGCAACACTAGTAAATAAAGAGCTTACAAGATACAAGCAAACTCATAGGATGTGTTAAGTCTGAGTAATGATTAAATAGGCAGCATGTGAGACAGGCAGAATTCATAAGATGCGTTAAATATAGACAGCAAGTTACTAACTGTAAGATGTGCCAAGGATACACAGATTAAACAGAAAATATGACATAACAAGTGGGAGAGTTACTCACAGATAGAAAGGGAGGACAGTAATCAGCCGCCCAGTCGTGACACCCAACACAGGTATGACTATGCTCCTGCATGTGCTCTCGGCCCCAGAATTGTGGGTAAAATGCGTAGCCATCCAATGGACTATTGGGAGGACAGTAGCTGTGGCCAGATGTACTTGCCCTGCAGTCGTGCAACAGAGCAAGTGTGTGTCTTTGGCTCTGGGCATCTTCTGTCAGCGAGTCCCATGTTCAAACCTCAGCTCTGGTCCTCATAACCAGGGGAAGGACGGCGGAGTAGTGGCAGGGAGAGAGATTACTTACGGGGTGAGGGGGTAAGGCCCTTTCACCTGCTTATGCCCTAGGCATGTCAGCACACTCTGTTCCTTTCCCCTGCTTCTCACTGTGCGCTTTGAACGGATTTGAGGAACTGCGTGGTTTGAGCATTCATTCACAAAGAGTTAATTTGCTCTGTGTGTTTTCTGCTCTATATCACAGCTCTCTTTCTGGACTAGTTCTCCTGGTTGTGTACTCGTGTACTTGCTACTTTGTATCAAAGTCATTCCCCCCCCCCCAAACTATTCCTTCACTTTTGCTCACTTCCATGCGGCCTCCACACACGGCCATGAGAGTGAGCTTTTACTCAAAGTGCAGATCGGGTCACAGTGAAGCCCCATCTCTTCACTGCCGTCAGGGTACATCAATCTCTCCAGCACACTGCTTGCATTCTGGGCTCCTTGGGGAACACTCAGTAGTGTGGATTTGCATGTAGAAAGAGTATTAAGGAATATCCTTTGGAGCCTTTATATCTCCCACACCTTTCAACATTGACCAATTATTAGGGGTGGGTTGCCCCTGGGAAGGGGGTGAGGCTCTCTGCAACTGAGCATGATTCCTGGGGAGTAGCAGCCATGGAACAGCAGGGGTCCTGGGTGGCATGACACGGCCCTGCAAGACTGTACATGACTGACCACTGCCATTCTCTCCATCTTGTTTTTGTTTTTTTTTTTGTTTTTTTTTCCATTAAAAGCAAATCTAAGCCTGTGCAGTGGCTTGGCCCTATAATCCTAGCACTTTAAGAAGCTGAAACAGAAAGATCACTTGAGGTCAGGGGTTCAAGTCTAACCTGAGTAACAGAGTAAGACCCCTGTCTCTACAGAAAAATAGAAACGTAATTAGCCAGGTGTTTAGCATTTGCCTGGAGTCCCAGCTACGGGGAGCTGAGGCAGGAGGATTGCTTGTGCCCAGGAGTTTGAGGTTGCTGTGAGCTATGATGATGCCACTGCAGTGTAACCTGGGTGACAGGTGAGACCTTGAAAGAAAAAGTGAATCCACTGAGAACCAGCTGCCATTGTCTAAACACACTGTCAGGCTTCTCTTCCTCACTGCCTTGGGCTAACGGCTCCTGCCTGGGTGTCCTCAGCCTACCTCTCCCACCCTCAGGCCAGTCAGACCCAGAGCTTCTCAGGTCACACCTGTCACTCAAACAGCCCGGTCCATCTGCAGAATAGGCTGGCCCTGCTATAATTCCCTCTCACCCTTGGCTTTGAACTGGCTAACCAGCTTGTGGGCAGAATGTATGGAAATCCCACATTAGGTGCAGATGCTAACTGCTGGGACAGGAGGGAGCCAAAGGCAAATCGTGCCCCACATTCCGAATGTCTTCTTTCTCTGCACATCTCCATTCCTTTCTTCCCTTCCCTGCCACCCCAAAGCCAGTAATGAAAACCCATATCCATTTTGTAATAGAAGACGACACACTGCAGCTCGAAATTGTGCTTCAAAACCATAAAAGCAGGCCAAATGTAGACACACACGGGAGTGTTGTGGAGACGCCCTACAGCTGGGTTAGTTTTATGCTAGAGCAGTTTTGCTGCCTGGCTGCTTCCTGCTGAAGGCACAAGGACGTGCTGAAATGCTGCCATTGTAAACAAAACTAGATCAGGCAGAGCCTCCTGCGCACTCACAGACCTACCTTGTAAATCGCTGGCAGCATACTACTTGACAGGCAGCACTGGAAGCAAGTACCTTCAAGAATAAGAATGCAAAGGGGGGGATACCTCAGCAGTCTTGCAAAATGCTAGCACTGGAAGGGACTTCAGAAATCATCTAGTCCAGTTCCCATAATTTTTAATCAAGGAAACTGAGGCCAAGAAGTTTATGAACCCAGTTCAGGCTCTTCTTCTAGTCTTTATTCCACTTCATTCAAGTTCATTAATTTACCTCGATGTTTTCTGGTTTTGCCTGTGTGCATTGTGTGGTTTCCATCATGAAAGTAACTACAACATCTAACTGCATACAGAATGGCTATCGGTTCCATCCCTGGGAGGAACAGTTAACAAATTCATTAATTGGGCTGTTGTGTTCATTTATCTCCTCAAGGCTAATTACTTGTTTAATTTGGGCATTTTGCCTTGATCATAAATGCTCCCACGTAAAATATTTGATAAATCTTGATTGTGCTTCAAGGATCCAACATATGTATGAAGTGCTTTCATCAGAACTTATGAAAACTGAACTACTAATTAGCTCTGAGATGCTTAATGTTTAAATAGGAACAATTTCATACATTTCGGAATTACTGTCTATTTTATGCATTAGTTCACACATGTATAGAAACCCATAAGGGAATTGAATTATCTGTGAAAATTATGATTTACTATTTCCTTATGATTTTCTTGATGAAGTCAAGATTGCATTAAAGCAATTTATTTGGCACTTAATGATTCCTGTGTTCCTATGACACCTTTTCCTCCCTGCGGCTCCAAGTACTTAATAGATATCAACTCAGTAATCCTCACACAGTAAAGCCAGGGAGAGTAGATGGCAAATATAATCCTCTTGACACAGAAAGCTGAGAGTCTGCATGGAAAATCAAATATGCAACTGACTTGCATGTTAAATGTGCACTGGGTGAAAACTGTTGTCTAACCTATATGTGACTAGTTATTTGCTTCTGGGCACATTTTCAGTTGAGGAAAGATATTTCAAACAATACAGCATGTTGCTGAGTTTGGAAACGTCAAGTTGCAAGTAACACATGTTAACATAGGTTCAATTTTCTTAGCATCTCCTTGGCAATAGTTAAAATAACTGCAAAGAGATTGATTGAACACACAGGGTAAACTAACCAATAACAGAAATGATTATAAATTTACTGAGCTCCTCCTCTGCATCAGACTCAGTGCTGAGTATTTTATATATGTTTCTGTAACCCTCACACCAATCCTGGAAGGTAGACGTAATTATTCCTCTTTTACAGATTAGGAAGGTGCAGTTATGAGAATTTAAGATGCATCATCGAATGTGGTGATACTAGTTAGGGGAACTCTGATTCACTGTTCAGAAACATTTCTCCCCCTCCTCCACAGTTCTCTTCCTCACATCCTCCTCCCCTTTTTGTTCATTCAACTGTTTATCGATCATGTACTAATTCCTGATCTCATGGAGCTTATGGTCTAGGTCAAAATCTGGATTTCTACAGGGAAGTAAGAAACAAGCAGACTAGAAAAAGGACGAGATGCACTTGGGCAAAGAAAACCAAAGGCACACATATAAGATAGAGATGGTCTAACCAAACATTGATTCCAGAGTTGGAAAGTGTTATAGACTTTCACTTTTTCTCCCTAGCAACTTTATTCTGGTCATTTTGGTATAAGCCCAGCACTGAGCACCTCTTTGTAGAAAGGAAGAGTAGCACAGTTTGTAACAAAATGTCATGGCTGTTAGCCAGTAAAGCACCTCATGGAGTCTTAGGGAATGAATGCTCAAGGCTCAGGCCTTACTGAGTCCCCAGGATGGTTGAGATTAGGTGGCAGCCTAACAGTCTTCTCAGTGTGTCTCCATGTCTCCCAGCCAGTCCACATCATGTGGACTTTCCCAGTCAGCTTATAGGGACTCCCATACCTCCAATACCTCCCAACCCACATGGGTTGTATAGCTGCGCCCCCCACCCAATTCATGTCTATCTGGAATCTCTCTATGTGACCTTATTTGGAAATACGATCTTTGCAGATATAATCATGGTAAGTATTGAGATGAGACCATACTGGATTAGGGCGGACCCTAAATTCAATACGAGCTTCTTTAGGAGACAGAAAAGGACACACAGAGGAGACAGACATGGGAAGACAGAGGCAGAGAACAGAGCAATGCAGCCACAAGCCACGGAACACTGGCAGCCGTCAGAAGCTGGAATAAACAGAAGGAAACTTCCAGTAGAGGCATTAGTGGCAGTGTGGCCCCACCAACACCTTAGTTTTGAACTGGTGGACTCCAGAACAATAAATCTTCATTGTTTTAAGCCACCAAGTTTGGGGTAATTTGTTATGGCAGCCCTAACAAATTAATACAGGCCCCTTTTTGCTTCTGGTCACTCTCCCAATGCCCAATTATTCTTTTAACCTTCTGTCTTCCCCACCCCTCGCTCATGTTGATATGCAGAATTTCTGCTGCAGGAAGACTTTAGGCCAGCGTTCAGTTGAAGGGGATCCTTGGGCACGTCTTGTGAAACCATGCAAATATAAATATAAATATATATATATGTTTACATGTAAACATTCTGCTTATAATGGTGGTGCTAGGGGCAGGAGAGCACATGGGGAAATCTAGTCACTGCCATCCCTAGCACTTCTCAGCCTTACCATGGGGTAAACCTTTCACTCCAAAGAGAGGGCACCCCGTTCCAAGTTTACCTCACTGTGTCTTTGAAATATCCACCTCCCACCCACCTACACTTTGCCAGAGGGGATATGGGGAGGTCTCTTTCAGGAACACTCTCTGCTAATTCTACCTTGGAAATTATTTTTAGGGTTCCTGAGTAATAGAGATGTTTGCCTGACCAGCCTCCACTGGACAGAAACTCACTGCAATATGTCACCAAGGCAGACCTGGTCCCAATGTCCACCTGCATTTTATAATCTTGTAGAAATCCTACTTTTTTTCCATTCAGTAATGAGTATTGTACCAGTGGCTTTTGCTGTTTGTCTCCTTCTGTCAGTATCCCATCGCCAGTCACACTGGGATTGTGTTACAGTTACAGTCACACTCGCAGTTTGCAGACCTACACTTGGGTGGCAAAGGCTCTTCTGTGCTAGCGTTTACAAAGCCCCTCAGAACCCTCCTTGTTTCGCCTCCAGAATCCTTTTCAAGCAAATTGGTTCCACTCTACATCTTTTTCTAGCCTTCTAACCTTCCATGAAATCCTCTCTTCCAGCTTGTGTATTCAACAACCTTAGCTACAACTATCCTCCAAATTCATTGGTACCGTCTGTTTATTGAAGAAAATTTTTCAGATAATTTAGTCTTGAGCTTGGGTCAAAATTTCTTGCTTGGGCAGTGCCTGTGGCTCAAAGAAGTAGGGCACTGGCCATATACTGGAGGTAATGGGTTCAAACCCAGCCCTGGCCAAAAACTGAAAAAAAAAAAAAAAATTTCTTGTGACAAGTAGGCACCTTCAAAGATGCGAGAGACAGTAAGATTCACTCTTGATGGGCCCACTTTACAAGGCAAAAAGAACAGTTAAAAAATTATTAGACTAGAAAGAAAAAGAAAATAATACATGGCTAAAAGTTATAGATTCTTTTCTGTTAGTTGGGTGGATAGATAACAGGTTTCTCAAGTAAGTCTTTTTTCCCTTAAGGTTTATCAATGGATTTGACTAAGCATTTAATCAGAGATGTTAATTTCTTCCCATAATAAAGCTGAGAATTGTCAAAAAAAAAAATCTTTCCCAAACTGGTTTTGAGACAAGTGTTCTCATCTACATCACAAATCATCACATTTAGCCTTTTTTTTTTTTTGAGACAGGAGCCTCAAGCTATCCCCCTGGGTAGAGTGCCATGGCATCATGCTCACAGCAACCTCCAACTCCTGGGCTCAAGCAAGTCTCCTGCCTCAGCCTCCCAAGTAGCTGGGACCACAGGCGCCCACCACAGCACCTGGATAGTT